>CAUYQG010108007.1:0-33074 GCA_963574415.1 Tarsius wallacei
ATAACTGACAGTGGTGGGAAAATATTGGGGAGGGGAGGGGTAGGGTGATGGGATTAATGGTGGTAAATATCTGTCTGGGGATGGGGAGACACCTTTTATCAACAAGGGTACCTGAACGAAGCATTTTTGTATACCTAACCCCTAACTGTACCCCACAATATCATAATAAAAAATATTGAATATTAAAAAAAGAAAACATTTTGTTTACATACATAATATGTATGCATATATTCAAAACGATTGATCTAGAACATGCATAAAACTATCAATATTTATTAGTGTTTCTATTTTCCTTCCTATTTTTGTGTTTTACAAATTACTTTTGGTTAATTTAATTTAAAAGCACAGTTAATGAAAAAAGAAAAAAACAGCAGTTCACTGTTTGGGTTTTAGAATCAAGTAAAATATTTCAGTATAATTAAGTTATAGTAGATAAGTGGCATATGTTAATGGAGGGCACGATAGTATCGGGTGTGGATTATTGAAAGATCACTGCAGGGTGACAAAAAAGCTTCATCTTACAATAGGCCGGTTGAGAAGTGATTACCTGAATTAGGGAGAGGAGCTGTAGGGCAGAGGGGAGGGAACCAGAAAGGTAGGGACTGAAAACTCTAGAACTAAGTACAGGTGACTGTGAGGAACAGAAAGAATAAGGACTGGCGAGGTCAGTAATTTTGAATAAACTAGGATTTCTACTATTGTCTGACAAATGTTACTTAAATATTTCAAGTGTTAATTAAAAACTAGATTTCTCATAAGTTATAGTTTATTAATATATTATCAATGTTTAAATACTGTAATATTAATGAGTTGTTGGCAACACAGCAAGATTTAGAATCCAAGTGATGATAATTAGTGAAACACTTCATTCTCCATTTTGTTATCAACTGTTACTAAAATAATACCTCAGGGAAGTAATTCAGTTTATTTCTAAGATAAGGAACTCTCTGTCCCAACATATTTTTTTCAAAATAATTCATTTAACTTTGAGATGCTCAGATTTGTGGTGACTCTAGATCAGTGGTTCTTAAATTTTAGCCTCAGAATCACCTGAAGGCTGACAAAATTCAGACTGCTGACTGCAGAATTTTTGATTCAACAAATTTGAAGGAGGATTCGGAATTTACCTTTCTAAGAAGTTCTTAGGTAATGTTGATGTTGATAGTCCAGAAAACATACTTTGAGCATCACTACTGTAAAGTGTAATATGAATTTATTTAATCATCAATTCAACTGCTCTACAAAAATTTATAATGAGTATCTTCTAAGTCTCAAAGCCTGAAATTAAAAAGTAGGTAAGCTAGGTTTTCTTTACTGGGGGTGAGTATTCTAAATGAGCGTGTAAGTTTAGTTTATATCACAAAACAATTGTCAAAACAATTAGCTTCTCACTCGGAATTTTGTGTTTTCGCATTATTTTTATGCCACTAATTTTTTTCTTCATGTGGAACATATCAGCATTTTATTTTTCAAATTAAGACAATTAGGCTTAAAGTAAAATCTGATGTAATGCCACCTCACTAAATCTGAAAAACGAGGTAGGCCTGAAGACCTGATATTTATAAATAGCGATTGAGATACCGTATTAGCTTGCTAGGGCTGCCATAACAAAACATTGCAGACTGAGTGGCTTAAACAACAAATTTATTTCTCACAGTTCTGAAGGCGGGCAATCTAAGATCAAGGCGTTGGCAGGGTTGCTTCTGGTGAGGCCTCTATTCTTGGCTTGCAGATGGCTGCCTTCATGCTGTGTCCTCACATGGCCTTTTCTCTGTGCCTGTGCCTTCCTGGTGTCTCTGTCTCATCTTATAAGGACATCAGTCATAGTGGATTAGGACCCCACCCTACTGGCCTCATTTTAGCCTAACATGTCTTTGAAGGCCCTATATCAAATATAGTCACATGGATTGGGGCCTACTCATATGACCTAATTTCACCTTAATTACCTCTTTAAAGGCCCTATTTCCAAATACACTTACATTCAGAGGTACTGTGGGTTGGGACTTCAACATATGAATTTTGAGTGAATGCAATTCATTCCATAATAGATATTTACAGTTTTTACAAGAAAACATGTCCTAAGATACAACTTTAAAATGATCACCCTTGAATATGTATCTAAGACATCATCTTTTCTTTGTCCCACAGTCAGTCCCTTTGTAACCATATATTCAGGGCTGCTACATTTCTAGGACAACAGTTGGAGCCAAGGGAATAAAGAAAGCTTATTTTGCTTTCAGGTTTAAAGGTTATGTCCAAATGCTTATTTGTAAAATTGTCTATTTGCAAATTATAAAGCATAGTCTTATAGAAACGGTATTTTATTTAAGGGTCAATTTCTCAGAACTCAAAAAGCCCGTTTAATTTATAATGAGGTATCTTATAACTCACAACATAAACTAACTTAATTCCAATTTGGCCTAAGTGCAATTCAGATTTTCTTGATGCAAGTGGTAAAACAATTCACCCCAGATGGCTCAAAGGAAAACTCCAGAAAAGAACTATTTAGAGACAGGTGGGAAGGGCTGAAGAAAACAAATGAGATATATTGAGGTGCTCTGAATCTGGTCATTACCACCCTTAAATCTGAAGGTTCAAAGGCAGGAGCTCCTGTTTGGGGGCCTGATAAAAACTGGAATCATGGAGAAAGGGCACCCAGTGGGAGTTTTAGATAGGTGGCTAAGTTGGGGGGTGGGATGGGGAAGGGATAGCCACTGGCAGAATTATAGCCCAAAGAGAGAAAGTTGTGAAAACAAAACACCTGTTGCTCTTTTCTTCTGCTAGTTCCGTGATAGTGCCTTCTCTTATCCAAATCCCACAGGAAGTCAGGCAACAAGGAAATCTGAGTGATGTTGTCCACTGGGATTAGCAGAGAAAGGAGAAGAATTCATGGGGGGGGCAGGGATAGTAGCAAATAACGAGCACAGAAGCTGCAGTGGAGTTAAGATCATAGTCAGAACAGCCCTTCAGACATGTTATTTATAGACAAGAATGTTTGTATGTCAAGTTTTTATTTTTATTTTTGAGTTGGAGTCTCACTCCGTCACCCAGGCTGGAGTGCAGCGGCAGGCTCATGGCCACCCCAGCGTTGACCTGCTGGGCTCAGGCGATCCTCCTGCCTCAGTCTTCTAAGGAGCCGGAACTACACGCGTGTGCTACCACGCCTGGCTAATTTTTGATTTATTGGAGAGACGAGCTCTCGCCAAGTTGCCTGGGCTGGTCTTGAACCCCCAGGCTCAGGCAATCCACTCTCCTCGGTCTCCCAAAGTGCTGGGATGACAGGTTGAGCCACCAAGCCCGGCCAATAAAGTATTGCTGTTATGAAATAAAATGTGTATTCTTCTGTCTCTGAAATCAAATCATGGAGAAGCACATGCAAAAAATTACAGAGCCATAAAGAATAGTAAATAATCATGAGCTAAGTCATTTACCAAAAGAGGAGGCTCAGGCAGAGAGAGATCACTGGGGTGACACATTTATATTTTAACAAATGTAAGTTGTGATCAGTTGGCCGATTTATATGATGATGAGCTAATTCGTTTTTCCTGAGCTTATGCTCAGGTAGTTCCATGGCTGATGTAAGGTATTTTTCCAATCCTTGTGGAGGGTATGCCCTACTGGAATCAATTTCTTTGAGAAGGCTTTGACAGTAAAGTCTTGGCAGTATTCCCAGAGTGGCCAAGTCATTCTATCTTTGGAAAGAGTTGTACAATTTCAGAAACTGCTCAGGTTGCTGGGTGGTACTTGGATTCAATATAATTGGATAGTATTTTTAGGACATTGTGGGAGCATGGAATATATTAAGTGACATGGTACATGACTCCCGTAGAATAATAGGAAATCCCCAAGCATTTATGTACATAAAACAATACAAATTAGAAAAAACTTTCTAAGATATTTTGCTTTATTTATCAAAATCATCAAAACAATCATGAAAATCTACCATCTGAACAATGTAATCCCATCTCTGCTTAGTTTCTTGGATTTATAAAACATAACATATTATGACTGACAAGAAAATCCAACTTTTTTTTTTTTGAGTTGAAGTCTTATTGTGTCTCCCAGACTGGAGTGCAGTGGCCACTCCTGGCCACCGCAGCCTCGATCGGCTGGGCTCCGGCGATCCTTCTGCCTCCGCCTTCCGAGTAGCTGGAACTACAGGCTCGCGCTACCATGCCCGGCTAATTTTTTGATTTATTGTAGAGATGAGGTCTCCACACGTTGCCCAGGTGGGTCTCGAACCCGCGGGCTCAGGTAATCCACTCACCTCAACTTCCCAAAGCGAAAATCCAACTTTTAAACAGTTTCTACAACTTCATTTGCTCCAACAAATATTTCTAATTTCAATCTATCTGAACACAGAAACACTAGAACTCATTATCTCCTTAGTATCTCGTCTGTACAAATACATACTGATAATGGAAATAATTAATTTATTTAACTACCACATTGAACTTTATTTGTATAATTGCTTGTTTACCATTTGTCTCTTCAAATATTATAGTAAATTATTTTATTTTTACTTTACTAAATTTTGAATTGGAAGAGGTCAGATATGTTGGGATGAATCATAGCATGGTTAATCCTGTAGACTCCAAGTTAAAAATCGATGGATTTGAACCTTGTCTCTCTCTTCACTAGCAGTTTATTTTGGCCAAGTTATCGAACTTTTATAAATCTTATGTCTTTCTGTATAAAATGAAGAATATTAACAATATTTATTTGCAAGAATTATTACATGGAATGCATAAAAACGTAACTTCATTGGTTATCAGTTAAAAATTTGAATTATTATTGCTATTGTTATTAGTCCATATAGCTAATATTATGGACATCTAAAATATCAAAATAATGATATATTTAGTTTATGGGGGAGACCCCCCCAAAAACTAGAATTATCTTTTTGTAAGGTAGGGCCCTTGTTGTATACTCAAAATTTGTTTCTCTGGATCAGTCAACCAAAGTTTTTTTTTTTAATTTAATTTAATTTTATTTAATTCTATAGATGTGAGCTACAAGTAAGGATTAACTACACAAGTAGGCTGCATGCAGGTTAAGTTTGGATCTCCAACTGACCCTCACAATTTCCCTGGTTGAGTTCAGGTACCCTGCGTGTTGTTACATGGTTCCTGCCCCCAACTTTCTAACCCCTCGGCAGTACCCAGCAACTGCCAATCCCTCCCTTGTGCTACTGGGATTAATGTTCAGGTCCCACTTATGAGTGAGAACATGTGACGGTATTCAGTTCTCTGTTTCTGTGATAAATCGCTCAGTATCATTGTCTTCAACTTCATCCGGTTTGCTATGAAGTCCATGGTTTTGTTCTTTATGGCTGTGTAACACTCCATCGGATATATACACCACATTTTCTTTATCCAGTCCACTTTTCATGGACAATAAGGTTGGTTCCATGTTTTGGGTATTGTGAATAGTGCAGCTATAAATATGGGAGTGCAGGTGTCTTTTTTGTAGAACAATTTATGTTCCTCCAAGTATATTCTCAGGAGGGATTGCTGGGTAGTATAGAAGGTCAATTTTTAGTTCTTTTAGGAATCACCACACTGCTTTCCATAGAAGTTGAATTAGCTTGCATTCCCACCAACAGTTTAGAAGCATTCCCTTTTCACCACACACATGCCAGCATTTGTTGTTTTCATTTATTAATGATGGCTATCCTTGCTGGAGTTAGGTGGTATCTCAATTAGTTTTAATCTGCATTTCTCTGATCATTAGTGAGACTGAGCCTGTTTTCATGTGTCTGTTGGCTGCTTATATATCTTCTTTTGAAAAGTGTCTATTCATGTCCTTTGCCTTTTTTAATGGGGTTGTTTGGTTTTTTCCTTTCAGCTTGTTTGAGTTCCTTGTAGATCCTGGATGAGCTGAATTCTACAAGACATACAAGGAGCTGATACCAATCTTTTTTTCCTCTCTTTTAAAAAAATTTTAAAGATGTGGGGTACAATTCAGGATTAGGTAAACAAGTGGACAATGTAAAGTTTGGGCTTCCCTTTGGTCCCCACTTTGCCTGGTTTGAGATCAGGTACCCTTATTGATGTTATATGCCCCCTCCCTCCCCTGGCAGTGTCCCACTTCTGCCAATCACTTTCTTATAGTATTATGGTAAATGTTCAAGGTCCGCTTATGAGTGAGAACATGTGGTACTCTGTTCTTTGTTTCTGTGATAGATCACTGAGTATGATAGATTCTAAATGCATCCAAGTTGCTGCAAAGTCCAAGATACCAATCTTATTCCAGGCAATTGAGAAAGACGAATGCTCCCCAATTTACTTTATAAGCCAACATCATACCCAAACCTGGCAAATATTCAGTAAGAAAAAAGAACTACAAGGCATTTCCTTGATGAACATAGATGCAAAAATTCTTAACATGATTCTAGCAAATTGGATCCAACAACACATCTCAAAGATCATCTACCATGACAAGGCAGGCTTCTTTCCTGGGATGCAAGGCTGGTTCATCATTTGCAAGATCGTAAATGTAATTCAGCATATTAACATATGTAAAACCAAGAGCCACATGATTATATCATTAGACACAGAAAAAGCATTTGACAAAATCCAGCATCTCTTCTTGATAAAAACCCAGAAGCACCTAGGCACAGAAGGAACATTCCTCAAAACAATGAGAGCTATCTATGATAAACCCACAGTCAACATTTTGCTCAATGGGCAGAAATTGGAAGCATTCCCCCTAGGAACGGGAACAAGACAAGGATGTCTGCTTTCACCCCTCCAGTTCAACAGAGTGTTGGAAGTCCTAGCCAGAGCAGTCAGGTGAGAGAAGGAAATCAGGAGTATTCACACAGGAAAAATGGAAGTCAAGCTATCCATTTTTTTGGATGATATGATTCTATATCTTGAAAACCCCAGGGAGTCTGTCAAAAGCCTCCTCACACTGATAATCGACTTTGGTAGAGTCTTGGGATACAAAATAAATGTGCAAAAGACAATGGCAATTCCATACACCAGCAACAAGCTGACAGAGAACCAAATAAAAAGCACAATCCCACTCACAATAGTTAGCAAAAAACAAAAAAAACAAAAAGAAATACCTTGACTTGGCATCCACCTAGCCAGAGAAGTGAAGGATCTTCAAGCTGAGAACTACAAAATGCTGCTCAAAGAAATCAAGGATGACACAAACAAATAGGAAAACATTCCATGCTCATGGATTGAAAGAATCAGTATTGTTAAGATGTCCATCCTACTCAAGACAATCTACAGATTCAATGGAATAACCATCAAATTACCAATATCATTTTGCTCAAACCTGGAAATAAGAATACAGAAATTCATATGGAAACAAGAAAGAGCATAAATAGCCAAAACAATCCTCAGCAAAAGGAACAAAGTGGGAGGTATCACACTTACATATTTTTAAACGTCACTGAAAGACTACAGTAACCAAAACAGCCTGGTATTTGTACAAGAATAGGCACATAGACCATTGGAACAGGTCAGAGATTCTGGAAGCAAAAACTCTCTCAACCAACTCATCTTCAACAAAGCCACCAATAACAGCCACGGAGGAAAGAAGATCATATTTAGCAAATGCTGCTGGAAAAACTGGCTGACAACATGCAAAAGAATGAAACTGTACCCTTACCTATCACCCTATACAAAAATCAACTCCAAATGCATCAAACATAAAACCACAAACTGTAAGAATCCTAGGGGAAAAAGACAAACAAACAAACAAAAAAACCAAAACATACAAAACACTCTTATGCACATCAGAGTAGACAACAAATTATTGACCAAGTCCCCAAAAGTGAATGCCATAAAAGCTAAGAAAGACAAGTGGAACCTCATCAAACTGAAAAGCTTTTGCGCAGCAAAAGGGACCATCAAGAGAGTAATAAGACAACCCACGGAATGGGGAAAAAATCTTTGTTAATTTTGTATCTGACAAGCAAAGCTTTTATCAGGAAATTTTGAGAAGGTTCTGTCACAACTTGCAGAAGAAATGTCTCAAGTTGTGGCAAACAGGAGACTGGTTCTTTCACCACACCACACTGAAGAGTAGTTTTTGACCAAAACCAGCATGGCCCCAGTGCCCCACCCACCCCATGCACCTGATCTCACCCCGAGTGACTTTTTATTGTTTGTTTCCCTGGGTTAAAAAAAAAAGTCCTGAAAGAGAAATGTTTTGCTGATGTGAAAGAGGCGAAACAAAAAATGGCAGAAGCACTAAAAGGCATTGCAATGGAAGAGGTCAAAAACTGTTTTCAGCAGTGGAAAAAGGATCTTGATGGATGTATTGCATCAAACAGAGAGTATTTTGAAGATGAGTGAAGTTAAAACATATAAGAACAAATACACAATTTTTAATAAATCAGTTCTGAGATTTTTGGGTATCCCTCCGTATAAGTATCAAATTTCTTGATGTTTATATTATTGTATATTATCAATCACAAACAACACAATATGCAACATTCTCATACTTTAGAATATGACATTGCTCTTTAATTTAGTATATGATACTCCTAAGAATAACAGTAAATTAAATATTTTTGAGCTTTTAGAATTATTGCTATTGACTTTTGAGACATAGAATTTTAATATAAAATAAGTCATCTTTTTTTATAAAAACACATAATAATAAGAATTATTTGGGTGAAATTTTGGAGAAGAAAATTTTTAAATGTTAGGTGTTTCTTCTAGTTATATTCTAAGGAATTCCAAAAAATTAACATCTCCATCTGTTCTTTCCATCATTGGTGAAGCAGGTGGTATATAAAATCTCCAAGGTGAGGCAAAAACCATATGGGCTTTCAAAAATCCTAATATAAATGTATAAGAAATTATTACTGTTTCCATTTAGTGATTTTTTTAATTGAAGATAAATAACTACAGTCACCGATATTTTTAATCCATTAAAATGGCAAACGATTAAAGCCACGTGTGCCTATGCCATATTTTAAAAAGTAGAATCCCTGGAGAAAGATATTTCTAGAGATCAGAAATTCGTATACACAGCTAGCATGCCTTGGCTTTTCCACCACTGTTTACTGTATTCTTGATGTTGTAAGTAACAAAAAAATCCAAGTGAAAGTGACGTGACCAAGAATGTGAACAAGCTGAGGCACATCTACCCCCGTGGACAACTGATCAATCACACCAAGTTTGTGCGAGACATGATCTGAGAGGTGTACGACTTCACCCCCTTTGAGCAGCGTGCCATGGAGCTGCTCAAGGTCTCCAAGGACAAGCGGGAGCTCAAGTTCATCAAGAAATGGGTGGGGACGTGCATCCATGCCTAGAGGAAGCGAGAGGAGCTGAGCAACATCCTGGCTGCCATGAGGAAGGTGGTGGCCAAGAAGGACTAAGCCTCCCGGCCCCCCAATAAAGCCTTTGCAGAACCCCCCCCCAAAAAAATCACTGTTGGCTTTCTTAAGTGTATAATTATGGAAGTATGTTGACTTTCCAAGCTGGTTTTTATTCAGCAACTTCATGGTATCTCTAAGGACCTAGTTTTTTTAATATTTTTATTCTCTTGTTGTCAACTTCACTTTAGAGCTTTCCTCATGGTGACAAAATAGCTGCAGCTGTTCTAGTCTTTATAGTCACATATCATGCAGAAGTAGGAATGATTTTTCCCTTGCATTCTAGGCAAGAGCCCTAAAATTCACTCTTCTGATTGGATTGGCTAAGACCATTTCCCTACCTTTGAATCAATCATTATGCAAGGGAATGGAAGGGTGCGGATTGACTTAGGCCAATCAGATACCACACTCTCAAGTCTAAGTTCCCTCAGCACACACAGGTTGCGTAGTGCAATGGTATACATCAAAAGTGAAATTAATGCTTTTAGGAAGGAGAAAAGACCCAATAGACGCTAAGTGACTAATCCCCTGTAAGCACTTTTTAAAAAGTCAATAACAAAAAAAACATCACAAAAATTATGAAACCTAATCATGGAGATTTTGTCAATATAACCATACATTTAAATTACATCTAGAAATAAATAAAATTGTATCTAAAGAACATGTCTACAGATATTACAGTAACACTTCTTTTTTTTTCTCAAAGTCATCCTCTATTCCCAAAGGTTATCTGTTTTAGTATGTACATCTTACTGAGGTTTGTATGTCTGGAGATCCAGAAGCCTTGAATGACCATGGTTAAGAATATATTGGATAATGTGTCCCAGCGGAGTACATTATTGTTTATGAAAATTGAGCACTTGTTAAAAAATATATCTTCAAGTAAATAAATAGATAAATAAATCTTCTAAAAAATATAACTCCTAATGGCATCTGGAAGACACTTGTCACGTGACTCCATCATGCTTAGTTCAGATAACTTTTCATCTGGTAGCATGATAATTTCAGAGTTCTAGATGTGGTTGAATGTTAGATGGTTTAACAATGCTAAAGTATAGTATATATGAAAGCTGTAGATGGTTTTATCTTTTTCATACCTCTGGTGCCATCAACAACCACATTTCCTATTTCAAATAGACTTCCAGGATTAACTGTGGCTGAAGAGAGAAAGAAGAGTTAAAATTCCTCTTCTATCATTTTGGTTTTAGACCAATCACTCTGAATGAGTTGACGTAAAACTCCAGTTAGGAGGAGCTTGAGAATACTAACTCAGTATACAATATATACAAGGTCTGACAATTAGGTTTGTGAACCATCCTAGAAAAAGTGCTACATGCCTCATCACTGAGTATCATTATGGTCACCTTCAAAGTACTCCCCTTGGGAAGCTATGCACCAATGCCAGCACCTAGTCCATCCACCAAAGCAATTTTGGAACTTTTTTTCTGGAATGGCCATCAGGGCTGTCATCGTTATTTGTTGAGGTGTGACAATTAAGCTCGCAAACTTGCCACCATGCACTTATGTTGGCAACACTGTACAAAGAACTGTAGCGGAAAACCCTGCCTACTCACCTGATCTTGCCCCCAATGACTTTTTACTTTACCCAAAGATAAAGGAAATATTGAAAGGTAAACATTTGATGACATTCAGGACATCAAGGGTAATATGATGACAGCTCTGATGACCACTCCAGAAAAAGAGTTCCAAAATTGCTTTGACAGATGGACTAGGCACTGGTGTCAGTGCATAGCTTCCCAAAAAGAGTGCTTCAAAAGTGTCCTAGTGATATCCAGCTATGATGTATATAGCACATTTTCTAGGATGAGTTCGTGAACTTAATTATCAGACCATGTATTAGTCAGAGTTCTCTGGAGAAATAAAACAAATATTTCTGAACCTATTCCATATATATACACATATATAGATTCAGAACCAACAAAACATATCTATCTATCTATCTATCTATCTATCATCACCTAATAAGGAATGGCTCACACAATTATGAAGGCTGACAAGTCCCTATATCTGTAATTGGCGAGCTGGAGACCCACGAGAGCTGATGGTTTTGTTCTAGTCTGAGTCCAAAGGCCTGAGAGCCAGGTGAACCAACAGTATATAGTAGTTCCAGTATGAAGGTTAATTAGGCTGGAGATCAGGGAGGACCCAATGTTTCAGTTTGAGTCAGAAGCCAGGAAAGAATCAAATGTCCCAGCTTGAAGGTAGTCAGGTGGGAAGAATTATCTTACTAAGGGGAGGGTCAGATTTCTTGCTCTGTTCAGAAGATCAACTGATTGGTTGGGGTTCCCTTTAGAGGGGACAATCTGCTTTATTCAGTCTACCTATTCAATTGTTAATCTCATCCAGAAATGCTCTCACAGCACATCCAGAGCAATATTCAACCAAAAAAAAAAAAAAAAGTCTGGCCATCCCATGAGCCAGTCAAGTTGACACATAAAATTAAGCTTCACACAATACAAATTCAGGATGGTTTGTATGAAAAGTTGACAGATGCTGCAGATTCTTCTTTAGGGATTGAAAAAGGCAATTCTGTTTACAGTTCAAATGAACAAGATATAAAGCTTTGCTCCAAACCTTTTCAGGCTTTAGAACCACAATTCTTCAGTTCTTTATACATTTTTACCAGAGGTAATGACCTATATAGAACAAATAACCATGTGTTTATAAGTGGCCATATTTGGAGGACAGAATTGGAAGCATTAAGGATACAGGAAGGATGTTTTTAGCCTAGAAAAAAGTTCTAGAAAGGATAACTTGATAGTGTGATAGTGTGCATATCTTCAGACCAAACCATGCTTAAAACTTTCCAGAAAGATCAGGATGCTAATATTTCTTAAAATCCTTCAGAAGAGCAGGCTCAGACAATGCAATTATCAAGGCATTGTATACTCTGTGTAAAAGGAATTACTGCTAAGTCAGGTCATGTATGAGTTGATTTACATGAAGGAAAAAGGGCTTGGAGGTAGTCTGTCCTTGGTTGGGGTGGGAGAGTGGAGAAGTAAAGAAAGACCACCCCACAACTGCACCTGAGCCTATACACAGAGGAGTAGCAGCCAGTAATTGAAAGAACCCTTTTTATAAAAAATTCCATGACACTGGGAAAGCTTCAGCACTGTCAGTCTGGTGCTCTGACCTGAAATGTGACAGACAGAGAGGCACATTTTACTTGTTTGCTTTTTTCTAAGTAACCCAGCCTGATGCAGACATAGTGAAGACCAAAGAAAATTCAGTGTCAGTTTGTTCTTCAGCAGGTTTGTAGCTTTGTAAGCAAAAAGAGAAGCTACCCTTGTCTGGAAATAATATTTTCATGGAGGTCACACACAGAAGCAGCAGTGTGAGGGACCACTTTTGGAGTGCTGTGGTAGATAGCAAACTTCAGGGAGATGCTGGACTAAGACCAGAGAATAGTTTTTCAGCTTATACGAATAACAGGGATGGGGAGGGTTGGGTGGGGGGTCGGATATTTTTCATAGGGAGATGGAATCATAATCCAGTGATATTTGAGTGTTGCTGTTAAGAAATATTTCATATAGGTAAGAGGTATATTCAATAGCCCATTTCCTACCTATAATCTTTTTCCTTTTTAGGCATAGATGTTAATTTTTATTCAGACTGGGAAAAGGAATTATATCTGGCAAACACTACAGAATCCATAAAAATAACATTTTAATAAATCCCCACCCAATATATCTCAACACCATTTTTCCTAATTTTTTTTTTTTTTTTTTGGCTACCCATTGATCATCTTTTTGAATCTTAAAATACTAAACAAATGAAAAAAAAGGCGGTTAATAAATCTCAAGACAAAGGAAAGTATATATATGTATGCTATGTATTTCAAGAGAACACTGTTTTTCTTTTCATTGTTTTGGTATCAGTTACTTCCATCTTCAGTTGTGTAATGGAGAGTGATTTACTTGCCTTCACTTTAGAGGTTAGTTTGATTTCCCAGGGCATGAAGACTTGAACAAATAAAGTAAGACCCAGGAGTCGCTTTTCATATTGTGGGAAGCTTGCATTTTATATTGACACCATTACAGAGTAATTCCTTAGATTGCTTAATGTCGTTAGAAGTGAGAAGTATTTACTTATGAGAAAAAAGTGGAACGTCTTTGATGGGTTGGCACAGATGACTTCTCTACATGGTCCTAATTCTGATTTTTTTCAGTGTTTTCAGTATAACTTTTTAAAAGCAAATTCTAAGTATGGGATCTTGCAACAGTCTTTCAAAATATTCCTTGTTCTGCTTACATTAGAAATGTTGGTTGTTTGAAAGGTACTCAAACAAGGAACCTGTTTGAACCTGGAAAATGAATCAACTTTTCTGTGGAGTTGCTAAAAGACACATGAAACGATATCACATTTATTTAGAGTATAAATAAAGTCTTGAAAAAAATAATGGGTAAAGTATTGAATTGGATGGTATTGGGTTCAAACTGGTTCTCTAAGGCTCTGAATTTTTTCTTCTCACATTCATTGCCTCTTGACTCTAGCAACTTTGTTTTAGAACTGGTTTGACACAAGGGACAAAAGAGTGAGGATCTTTTATTCAATAGATTGTGGCTGTCTCACTGTGACCACTAATCCAGTTCTCACCTTTAACCTTGCTTCTAAAAACTGGGATTCTGGCTTGTGCCTGTTAGTAGTATGCATGGATTAATTAAATGAACTCATTCTTTTTCGTGGATGCAAACATATTTTTTCTTTCAAACTCTCTACCTCAATAATACCTCAGCATCCAAGTAAGAAAATCTCGAATTGTCCTTAACTGTATCTTCTTTCTCATACCTTCTATCCTGCATTTAGTTGTTAGCAAATTTTTATTGTTTTCACCTCAAAAACCTGTCCTATCTTTTCATTCCAACTCTTATTGTTCCTATCTAAGAATTTCATCATCTTTTGTCTGGTGATTTAATATGAACTCTTATTGGTTTCCACTGCAACTCTGTTTCCATTGATACTTTCTCTTTTAAGCCACTCCGAGAGGAACTGGAGTTGATATGTGCCAAATTAAAGAGTTTTGACTGTGCTTTCAGGTTACAGTAGTCCACTTTTAGCCATGGGGTATGTTCTAAGACTCTTAGTGGATGCCTAGAACTGCAGATATCAAACCCTATGCTGTATGTACTATGTATTTTTCCTGTACATGCATACTTCTAATAAAGTTTAATTTATAAATTATGTATAGTAAGCAATTAGCAATGATAGTGAATAATAAAATAGAACAATTATAACAATATAGTGTAATCGAAGTTAGGTAAATGAGGTCTCTCTCTGTCACAATATCTAAATGTACTCTACTCATCTAAATGAGAGGGGATCTCCACAAAACCAGAATTTATTTATAAAAAATTGTGAATTCTTACATGTTTAAATTTTGGTCACTCTCAAAGTATTCTCTGTTTGATGTAATACGCCTACTGAGATGTTTTTTCCACTGCTCAAAACAGTTTTTGAACTCATCCATTTTGATGCCTGGTGCTTCTGTTCTTTTTTGTTTCACCTTTTCCACGTTAGTAAACGTTTGCCTTTGAGGACTTTTTTCACTGGGGAAACAGAAAAGTCGGTTGGGGTGAGATTGGGTGAATATGGAGGGTGGGAAATGGAGACCATGTTGTTTTTGGTCAAAAACTGCAGAACACTCAGCGCAGTGTGGATAGGTGCATTGTTATGGTGAAAGAACCAGTCACTTGTTTGCCACAACTCAGGACGTTTCTTCTCAAATTGTGTCTCACAACATCGCTAACTGGCACACCGATGACGATGGGTTCCAAGAACACTAACCCTAGCCGGGGAAGCCTGAATTACAAGGGGCCAAAAGATAATTCTGAGTTGTTTTGTGTGTGTGTGTGTGACTCTCCTCATATTTGGACTGTAGAAACTGCATTTAAGAGAGAACTATTGTACGTGGGTTCAAATTCTAGCTCTACCTTGGCAGAGCTCTACCTCTGACCTTGTGTAAATTGCTTAACCCTCTGTGCTTCAGTTTCTCATTCCATATAATGGAGATAATAGTACTTATTTTGTGTATTTGTTTTGAGGAATAAGAGAGGAAATTTACGTGAGACACTGAGAAGAAAGCATTCCATAATGCTGAACTTACAACACATGGTGCTGATCTGGATCCTGTAATGTTTCTCCTTTAACTTACTGAGTGCCTGTACCATGGCGGATAAGGATTTTAACAATGATTTTAAGGTTACCTTTTCAACTTTGTCTCTGTGCCCCATGAGATACCCTGCCTACTCTAAAGTATATGCTATTTTGTAGGTGCATACTATGTGTTCCAAATATAGTTTCTCATTTTCTCTCCTTACTGTGATCTTATGTTGCTTTTGCTTGGAAAATCCGTGTGCATTTCAATATCACATCAAATTCACTTTTGCTTGTAAACTTTTCTGACCCTTTCTACATTGCTCATCACTTCTTGTGGTGGACCTTGTTGGTATTTTGTCCATATCTCCTCGGTTCTGCCTATTTTTTCCCCCAGGGGCAACAACCTGATTTCCAATGGCCAGTTTTGTCTCATGATGACCCTGGGGCTGTTGAATCCACTTTGCCATTCTGCTATGAAGCCTACTTCACAAAATAAGAGTTAGAATGAAGAGATACAATTTAGAGGTGTCTGGGAATTAAATCTCTCTGGGAGTAGCATTTACTAAGTAGCATATTGACTCAGGGTCCGCTCTTAGGGGTGCTCAGAGTAATGCACTCCATTTTTCCATAGCACTTTATACCTGTTCTCTCTATGTCACCTAGAAGATTTGATTATAGAATGTCTATTAGTTTGTATCTGTTCTGCCACCTCTTCTGAACTGTGAGATGCTCCAGCAAAGGGCCATCTCTTTCCTATCTTTACATTTCCATGATCTTGGGATGAATTTGGCTCATGGTGGGCCTTCAATAAATTGGCTACTGAAATGAACCAGGATTATCTTTTTGTCATCTAAATCCCTTAATCACCCTTTTCAGTCCTCTGAATCCTTAGGATTGTGGAGTGTTTGCCCCTGTCTTGACCTTGAGTTTTTTTTTTTCAGAGAGTTGAATCTTGTTCCTGAAATTCAAACTCATGGCTTTTGCCTTTTAAATGAAGACATTTTATTTTCTTCTCCCTCTGATTCTGCTTTCCTGCCTAGTCTTTTCTGAACGGAAAAAAAAAGTGTGAAAGAAAAAAATGAAAGAATAGGAGAGAAGCATTGAGCAAAATGAGAAAGGGATGGGGAGGAGAAGGAAAATGACAGGAAGATTAAAATGGAGAAGAGTGCTGAGAGTTCATGTTAGATAGTCTTTCTTTAGTAAAGCTGGAGAAGAAATCAATTGCTGAGATGAAGAAGCAAGAACATAAGAAGATATGGACTTGAGTAGAATAGAAAAGTCTAGGAAACCTGATGAGAAAAGCAGTGTAGATAATCAGTGATGAGTCACAGTATTAACGTTTCTTCAATCAGTCAACAATCACAGAGTGTCTATTACTTCTCATGTTCCATACTGAGCATAATTGAGACCAATGATATCTAACAAATCATACAAATTTATTGCTTTACAACAACAGCATTTTATAAATTTTTGGACAAGTTTACCTCAAGATACATATAAGTAATACCACTAATCTAAAATATAAAAACACTCACCAAAAAGCGAAAAACATGTTGAATTATTTAAGCCTTGAAAGTAGGTATTCCTCCATAACATAGAGCGGCTACTGATGTCAGAATCTATTATTTTGCTATTTTGTTGTCCAGTAAAGAGAAAAGCACCTCTGGCAATATCACTTTCTTTATTATTTTCGCTGATGTTATCCAGAAAGCATGATATTGAGTCATTGTCCCAAAGCAGAAAAAAATAACCTGCTGAGGTCTTCTCAGAGGTTTACAATATATTCTAAAGTAAAGTGTAATTTTATAACTAGAGTCTTTTGACTCGATTTCACAATTCTACGAACTTTTAGGCCTATGGCAAAAGTTTTAATCTAATGATTCAGGGTTTAAATTCAATCACAATCTTACATTCTTCTTTCATATGGCATTTCCTTAGAACTTTATCTGTTTTCCCTCCAAAATAAAGCAATATTACATGTCAAAATTACTATGTTCTTTAGACTTTGGGCAAAGTTAATTATGCAATTATAAACAATGTACTTAATAGGTAAGAGGATGAATTTGGCACCTGACAGACGTGAAATAAATTTTTTTCTGTCGCTTATTAGCTGTGACCTCAAATAGCCTATTTAATCTCATTATATTTTAGTTTCTGCTCCAAAAATGGGGGAAAATTGAATAATTTAAGAACCAAATGAAGTAATAAGTAGGAAATGGATTTAAAAAAATGCCTGGCAATAGCAAGAAGTTGATAAATGTTAACAATTTATACTGAATATTTGTCTTTCTTTTACTTTGTTCTAAGCTGTTCATTATATGGACCACCCTCCTACATAGAGGGAACTCCCAACCCTTGGCGAGAGTCTCCTTTCCTATGTTGAAGCCCAGGTGGCAAGTATTTATGATGCACTTGGGCTTGGAAACCACGTGCATGCTGCCGACACTTTAATTTGAGATGATGCTGCAAAGAATTATACACAGACATGAATCTGTCTGCTGGAAAACAAAGACAACCATAGCAGTGACAACCTTTCAGGGACAGAAGTAGCAGGAGTCCTGGTAGTGACATTCATAATTGTTAGTGGTGCTTTTTGCGATTTTTAAATGTGTTACAGAGGTGGCAACAGTGCGCAAAGAGTGGCAAGTGATCAGAGGGTATGTTGTTGGCTGTCGCTCTGTGTGGTGTCTAAGTCCAGTTCTCTAACACCACTGGAATTTATTTCAAAACACTCTTTTTTCTTGAGTCAGCCAGTGTCAGCTTTTGTTGCTTTCAGTGAAGAGCCCTGATTAATATAAAATTAGAACCAGAATGTTTGCAAGCAACAAGCCTAAGGAGGCACATGGGAATTGAGAAGTCTGGGATTTGTTAACTGGCCTGAAGGCAGAAAAAATTCTAGTGAATATTGAAGGAGAGAACTTTGGTAGTCAATGGCATGTGGTACCCCATCCACTAATTAAGTTATCCCCTGTGGTCATCTGCTATGAAATAACCATTCAAAGGTAGAGTGTGAGAGACCAGTAGCTGTTACAGAGTAGTAAGAAGGGGAATTCAATAAGTATGAAAAATTTTTTTCTAAAATATGGACATCTTAAATAAAAGAGGATGGCTCACTCAAATGCCAAAATTCTTGGCTTAAGGCACAGACTGTCAGTAAGAGAATTTCTATGTCCACGCTAAAAACAAAAACAGAAAACTGTTGTCCCTTGCTACACAGAGCTAAGATGCTGAAAACAAAATCTAAGTTCACGTTTGTGTATTGCTGAATTATGTTGGGTGAATTTATTGTTCATACCTTCATTAGTGTAAGGATTGCAAGTGTAAAACGCTGTCCAGATACAAAGATGTATTACATAGGTCTTGCTTTTAAGTACAGAGAGACACAAACAACTTAATCATAATTTGTTTAATCACCCAGATGAACCATCTGTTTTCATTAGGATTATATTTACCTGCATGTACCACAAATCAACTAGCAAGCATTCATATTGCATCTGTACCAAGAAGTCTGGATGTAAGCAGTGGTCAATGAGTTCAACAGCTCTGCAGTGTCAGAGGTTATGGTTCTGTGTTTCAATTTGCTGTTCTGTCATGTCAAAAGATATTCACTGAAATTTCTGCCTCTACATTCATATTTAAGGCAAGATCAAGTGAAGGAAAAAAGGCTAAGTCTGTTGCCTCTTTTCCCTTCTATCAAGAGAGCAAATACTTTGCAAGAAATACCATCAATCTGACTCACTTCAGGTAAGGTACCATTACTAGGACCAAGTTATGTGATTCAGGTTTTAAATTCAATTATAACAAAAGAAAGTATAGGGAAAAAGAGAGATGGTTTATCATGGTGCATTCACTTGGGCTACATACTTGCTTCCCGAAGTAAAGCAAGGGCTTGGCAACAATGGGTGGGGGAATTAATATTAATTTGTCACCTAATAAGATCTGTCATATCATCTCAAAATTATTTTGCAGGTCCTGAGAGTGATTAGAAACCATGTACTTAGTAACTAGCAGCACCTCCATTTACCGATCTGAACTACAGAATAAAGGTTACTATGACAGGGAGGGTCAAATGAAATTTGTGGAACTTTCCTAGTATAGTAAAATGAAACCTATACCCTATTCCTGGAGAAATTATCATCCTGAAAGACTTGAAAGAGGCCTGTCACAGTGGCTTATACTTGTAATCCCAGCACTTTGGGAGGTCAACGTGGGAGAAACGCTTGAGCCCAGAAATTCGAGAAGAACCTGGGCAACATAGCCATACCTTGTCTCTACTACGAAAAAAAAATTAGCCAAGTCTGGTGGTGCGTGCCTGTGATCCCAGCTACTAGGGAGGCTCAGGTGGGAAGGTCACCTGAGCCCAGAAGGTCGAGGCTGTGGTGAGCTGTGACCATGCCACTGCACTTTAGCCTGGGTGACAGAGTGAGACTCTGTTAAGCACTGTGCTTTCTTTTTAGAGTTGAGAGATGTAAGATATAATAATTTGCCCTGTCCTTTGGGAGGGAGCTACTGGCCTGCCTCAGACCACTGATATGTCCTCCAAATTTCAATGATATGGTAGACTTCTGAATTTTCATAGGCTATGTTTCCTCCCTTCTGGTGCTCATTTGTGTTACCGGGGCTTACACTGGTTTTCTTTCATTGCTTATGTGGCTCCTTTAGCCATGCTGGTATAGATATATATGGAAACGTTATGCTGTTCTGGGGAATGTCCTGATGTTCCAGGTCCTCTCAAGCTATGCTACGAAAGTGTGTGTGAGAGTTAACAGGGATGAGAGACAAGATTTTAAGTGGATTCGTCAAGAATCAGATCAATGTCCTTACTTGTGCTATAGGAAAGCCTGGTGAGCCACAGTCACTTGAATGTGTGTGTGTGCATAATTGTGTGTTTGCAAAAAACAAAACAAAACAAAACAAAAAACTCCAGTATAGGTACTGATTTATTTCCAACCATTCTTCTGTAAATTGATTATATGTGCTGGGCTCGGTGGCTCAAGCCTGCAATCCCAGCACTTTGGGAGGCTGGGGTGAGAGGATTGCCTGAGCTCAGGGGTTCGAGACCAGTCTGGGAACTTGGTGAGACCTCATCTCTACAATACATCAAAAAAAAAAAAAAAAAAAAGGAAGAAGCTGGGCATGGTAGCATGCACCTGTAGTCCCAGCTACTTGGAAGGCTGAGGCAGAAGGATCACTGAGCCCCGCAGGTCAAGGCTGTGGTGGTCGTGAGTGTGCCCTTGCACTCCAGCCTGGTTGATAGAGTGAGACTCTAACTAAAAAAAAAAAAAAAAAAAAATTGGTTATTTGTGCCTTGGATTATCATCCCTAAACAAAACCATATTGTATTCTTAATTAGGTTTTTACCAGGCTGGCCCACACAGGCCAACTTAGTTCTGTTAACCCATAAAGTGTTTACGGTATGAAGCACTAATGTGGATTTTAGATCCTGTGAAAAGGAAGTCATGAAATATAGTGGAAGAAGAAAAAATAGGCCTTGTCCCATCTTTAGGACTTTGAAAAAAAAAAAAAAACCCAAACCGTTCCCATCCTACTTACTGACCTTCTTGCACATCTACTTTACTGACCTAGTTATTGAAGTGTGGCACTGACCCCACTTCATTGTAACATCCAAGGGTATCTACGTTCTGAAAATTGTTGACCTATTTCTAATTAATTTACATTAATCTTTATACCGGTGTATTTGCATGCGAATGTGAAGATGCTTAAAATTTGGGTTGATGACCCAACACGGATTTGCCCGTAGGACTGTTCCCAAGGTTGACTCTCCAATGCTCTTCTGCTTTCTGCGGCTGCTTCTTTTCAATATTTCTAAACACATAGATGATTCCAAAAACTTTAAGATTCTTCTGGAAGTTCTTTTGGTGGCACAACTTGACTTATGAGGATGGAGAGAGAAGGTAGGTGTTACATTTTGGGGTTATCTGTAAATTCGATTTTAGTGAAACTGAGGCCTGTAAAAATAAACTTTATCTTCCTTGTTAAGCAGATGCTGTTATTAGAGAATCTGAGTGGTTTCGTATGGGTAGTTTTACTCAGGGGCCTTTGCGGGACTAGGAATTCCAAGTCAGATTACTGGGGACCTGCAAGGAAAAGCGAAGAAAAAGAGAAGACAGCAGTTGAATGGTCAGAGCTTCCCTGTCCCCAGCGCCCAACTGTCTACAGGCACTTCCATCAGGTAAATATAGATATAGATATTGGATTTTCATCTAATTTTATTTGATAGGTTCCATTGTTTAAAGACTTTTGAGAAGTACCAAAGGAGATAATATTTTATGCCCACTCTAATCTGAAATTCAATGGCTGAATCCTTAAAAACTTGCCACTTATATAATCTTACCAATTTTTTTTTGAAATGCATGCCATATTTTCTGTATTAAATATCTTTGGTGACTTTGAGATACATTAAATAAAATATATTTTTAAATTTGATTGTAAATAAAAAATTTATAATAGAAAGGTTCATTGGAATTTTAGAACAAGATAAAAAGGTCCCCCCACCCCCCAGACTTGATATTTTAAAACAGCATTGAAGCCCTAGTCCACCAATTCCTAGCAATGTGAACTGGAAAATTGTCTTAAACTCTTTATTCTTTAATTTCCTCATCTGTAAAATGAAAACAATAATGATATCTATTTAGTGGTAATTCAAAACCTGTGAGACATTTGAAAGCTTTGGGAGAGTGACTAGAATCTAGTAAGCGTTCCATAGGAATTATAATTTTTATTATTGCTTATGTTGAAATTGTCAATTCTATATTACTTGGTTGACCCCTGAAAATTAGAATAACTAATTTATGCAATTGCAAAAAAAAAAAAAAAAAATGAGGACATCTAGAATAGCTTGAAGTAGAAACACAAAAAGAAAAACAGATGGGCAATATCCAGAAAGAAATTTTTGCTGGGTATTGCCCATCTGCTCCTCTCTGACTGCATGCTTTGCAGGAATATAAATTTTCAAAGAGCCAAGTAATATAATCCTCAATCTAGTTTAATTTGTGTTTGCACTTCATTGGCTACTGGCAAGGGAATGGTTAGATTCACATTTGATGATAACACCACATAGTCCTCATGTTTATCCCATGAGAGGCAAAGCTGTACAAAAGATTAAAATTAGTGGGAGGCAATTATTCTCCTTATTAATCAATTCTAGACACATTTGGCAGCTTTTCTCTTGCAACAAAAGTACTATTCAAATAAAGGTGGTAGAGACTCTTTTCCAAAGTGTTATTTTAATTGAAAGCATCAAGATCTCTTTAGTAGGCCGAAATCTTTTTTGCCTAAGAATGTGTTAAGATTAGTATTTTTCCCTTGAAAATTACATAGTTTTCTAAAAGCACCATTATTATTCTTTCTCTTATTACTTTAAAGCATGCTTCTTCACAGTGAAAATAAATAAAAGCTTATTTGATTCAAGAATTTAAAAATACCGCAGTTTTCTCCTAACAGTAAAAAGTTAGTGTTATTTTGATTTCTTTAGTAAATGCCCATTCACGTAGCTCTAAATAAGAAATTGGATGATAGTTTTTAAGGCAAGACTAAGAAAAAGTTTCTATATTTAGTAAGGAGTTACCAGTTTTTGCAGAAATAAAGATAGTGATTAACTCTATGGATTATTAGACCACATGATCATTTTCTTATTTTAATAAGCCAAGTCAAGCAGACACTTAGGAATCAAAAAATAAAAAATCATAATTTTTGGTTATTTTTTTCTCCAGAAGGGGAAAGCAGATCAAAGCCTTCTTTCTTTTTCCTGGATAATTTTTGGTCTCTGTAAGGATAGGAATGTTCTATTGCAATCAGCAATCCTAAACTCTCAAGGTCTAATAACCTTATATCTCATTTGTACTACATGCCACTTTGAGTGGCAGGGGACCCAGGCTGATGGTCTTGTCTTCCCTGGACCATTACTAGTCCCCATGACAGAGCAGGGGAAAGCACAAAGTGCACAGAAGTGACAAATACCACATTTCTTCATTCTATGGCCAAAGCAAGTCACAGGAAAGCCCAAGTTCAGCACAGTGGATAACTGTAATGTCTCTGCTGGAAGGGACCCTGAATATCTCTTGCAGCACGCGAAAGTAAAACTAAAAGATGTCTTGTCAAATCCCCTGTGGTCCTGCATCTGAAAAGTGTGAGGAGAGGAGAATTTTAGTTGTGTTAGGTTGGTCATTTTTCTTTTCTTTTTTAAAATTTATTTTAAAGATGTGGGGTACAATTCAGGATTAGGTAGATAAGCGGTCATTGTACAGGTAAATTTTGGGTCTCCCTTTGGTCCCCACTTTGCCTGGTTTGAGATCAGGTACTCTTATTAATATGATGTGCCCCCTCTCCCCTGGCAGTTTTCTGCTACTGCCAATCCCTTTTTCATAGTATTATGGTAAATGTTCAGGGTCTGCTTATGAGTGAGAATATGTGGTACTCAGTTCTTTGTTTCTGCGATAGATCACTGAGTATTACAGATTCTAAATCCATCCAAGTTGTTGTGAAGTCCATAATTTTATCCTTCTTTATGACTGCATAATATTCCATCATATATATGTACCTTTTTAAAAAATCCGGTCCACTTTCAATGGGTAACACGGTTGGTTCCATGTTTTTGCTCTTGTGAATAATGCTGCAGTAAACGTGTGTGTGCAGGTATCTTTTTAATAAAATGATGGTTGGTCATTTTTCTAGTGTGAAAAGAGGGAGAAAGATCAAATAAGAAGTAAAAAACTTAAAACTGGCTTTCTGTCCTGAGTCACCTCAAGCCATCCCCAAATTACTCTGGTTAAGAGTGTTTTGAGATGATGTGTTCTGGCATGAACAAGGTGCTTGAATTTTGTAAGAACAACTTGATCACTAACTTAAAATTAGGAGACTGTCAAATCATCTTTTTCGATACCTCTTTTGATACAAGTGTTCTTTCAGTTGAAAATTTCTGTAGCATTACACTAGTTATAATGAATCTACAAGTACTTTGTAATTCTTTTTATATTCTTTTCTGTAATTTTTGCCTCCAGGTAGATCATGGATACATTTTAATTCTGATTAAATTATAACGTGATGTAAGGTAAAAGAAGGTTGGTGAGACCTTAATTCTAAAGAATATTATTTGGCATTTAGGACAAAAATTTCAATCCTATTTTTCTTCTTCAGAAGAGTGCAGATCCTGAGAAACATCCTATATTATTAAACTTCTATGTCAAAGTTAATGATACATTTTATGTTTTTTATAAGGGCTTTAAGTTTACTGCAGAAGTTTTATAAAAAAAATTCTGAAAGGAATAAACTTCCTTTTAAACGGCAGTAGTAGTTCTATAGTATGTTTTTATCAATTATATTAATAACTAGGAGTTCATTAATTATTCTTTGAAATATTTTCATCTCTTTGTAGTAGACTTCCCCTAATTACAAATTTAAATCTTCACTTGCTCTTTGGGTACACGCCCATCTTTCTCAATGTCCAACTGCCTTTTCTCCTTGAAAGGAAGAGAGAGTTATCTGGTTGCAAAATGGGGTGTGGGGTAAGAATTGGGCACATGAAGCTGTGGCTTGTCTAGTTTTTATATTCGCTTGCTTGCCTAGGTCCTCTGCACCATAAATGAGTTTTCTTTGAGTGGGGTTCTCTGGAGGGTGCAGGACGGTGCTGAGAGTTTCCTGGCAGTGACTATGAGTTGTGGATAAGTGTCTAACTGGAGTGTGGTATTGAGAAGCTCTCCTGGCCACACAATTGAGCTACATTCTCTAACAATACTGTGGCCTATACTGATTTTTTACTTCTCCTCTGCTTGGATTGTCTGTCTTTTAATTGATTCTTTACTCAGGGAAGGCAAAAAAATCTTCTTCAAGTCTTAAACATCGGTGCTTCCCCTAACCATCGCCATCCTTCCTCCACTGCTACAGACTTTCTACTCTACAATCCCCTGTTGTCCCATCCAACTCTCCTGTTCCTTCACCAACTGCACTGAAATTGCTAGGGTTGGCCTGGGAAGCTATGCTGTGAGAAAACTCCACATGTGTTTTGATGTGCTCACCAGTTGGTGAAGATATGGACATGTCAGTTATATATGTGTCACACATGTTTTTCAAATTTCTGTTTATCTTTTCATCTTATTTATGATTTTTGACTAACAATGGCTACTTGTCTTTATCTTTTTTCGTTTCTATCTTCCTCTATTCTCAGAGCTGAGGAGTTTCTTGCAGATTTTTAGGGTTTCTTGAATTTAAAGTAGGTTATTTAAAAAGCACTACACGAATGCATGCATATTGTTTAAAAAGTCTTAAATTGTACAGAAGCATATTTATTAAAACATAAACATTCTCCATTAGTAACACTTCTATGCTTATATACAATGATTGAGACCAATTTAGCACATCCAGATATAGCTTTATGTTTCTAATTTTAATGTTACAAAACATATGGTTTAGTAACTTTTAAAAATCAATGTATTTTGGTGAAATTTCCATGCCTATAGATCTACCTTCTTGTGATAATGGCATGGTATTCTATAAAAAGGACAGATCATAACTTAATTGTTTCTCAATTGATAGACTCTAGATTGCCAACTATTTACGATTGCAGATACTCCTGAAATGATCATTCTGATACCCACATTTCTTCACTCATTTTTACAAGTACAGGCTTTCTCTGAGCTCCTAAAAAAGTCTCACATTTTTTCAAAGTAGTGCAATTAAGATGGAAAGCAGTATGATGATTCCCAAAAGAACGAGAAATGGACCTTCCATGTGACCCAACAACCCACCTACTGGGAATATACCCAGAGAAACTCAAATCATTCTACCAAAAAGATACCTGCACACGCATGTTTACTGCAGCACTATTCACAATAGGGAAAACATGGAATCAACCCTGCTGCCCATCAAGACTGGACTGAATAAAAAATGTGATACATATACACAATGGAATATTATACGATTGTAAAGAAGGACAAACATATGGACTTTGCAGCAACTTGGATGGATTTAGAGTCTGTCATACTTAGTGATCTATCACAGAAGCAAAGAACTGAGTACCACATGTTCTCACTCGTAGGCAGACCCTGAACAATTATCATAATACTGTAAGAAGGGGGTTGGCAGTAGCGGGGAACTGCCAGGGGAGGGAGGGGAAGCACATAACATCAATAAGGGTACCTGATCTCAAACCAGGCGAAGTGGGCATCAAAGGCAGGCCCAAACTTTATCTGTGCAATGACCACTTGTACACCTAATCCTGAATTGTACCCCACATCTTTAAAATAAAAAATAAAAAATTATAAAAACAAGCGTTAAAGTATTAAAAAAAAGATAACAAGACATAAAATTTCTTTGTGGCAGACCACTCAATACCTGCACACATTTGAAACCAGAGCACCCACAGAAACAGAAAAATGGTACTTGAGATAATGTGGACAGCCCAGGCAAAAGAGCTCTTGTGTCTGGAGACTGTCCCAGTGGATATTTAAAATGTTCAAAGCCATTGAATGGAAATGCTGATAAGAAAAGGGCTGGTAGTCTGAAGGAGTGCAGTTGAAGTACAGCTGTGAGCTGGATGGAGGGCATCAAGATGGGCAGAGATGGCAAGAGAACTTCCATGAGATGAGAGTTCCCTGAGGCTGAGGGCCTGCCATCATGAGGAAACCCGGGTGCAGGCGCTGTTTCTTTATGGAGTCCTGGTACTTAATGGTACCATACTTAATGGTCCATTAAGTACCAGGACTTTCCCCACTTCCTCTGCCTGGAAACCTCCAAAGTTTCTGTGTGATATTTACATCCATGATCCTATTTATGAATCAAGAATGAGTAATTCACATTAGAGAAACATGGCTGAAATAAAACACTGTGTTTATGAATCATATATTTCTACAAGTGGAATAATTGGGTCAAAGGGAGTGCATGTTTTAAATGTTGTAGATTCTACCAAATTGATCCCCCAAACGATGGAAATAATTTACAGCCACAGAGTTTGAGAGTATCTGTTTTCTCATATTTTCATCAGCCCTGGGTAGGATTAACTATTAACGTTTGTTTGATTAACTTATTTCATCCATTAGAGTGAAAATAGATACTTCATTATTGAAGAAATATCTTATCTGTTATAAATAGTTGAGCCATTTTGGTGTCTTTTTTCCAGTTGAATCTTTGTTCTTGTGAATTGTTTGTTAATATTCTCTGCCTGCTTTTAGGTTGGGTTGTTTGCTTTCTTCTTAGCAGTTCATAGAATATTTAAAAAAATAGATGTATATAAACCATGTGCCCATTAGATATTGAAAAAATTCCTCATAGTCTTTGCCTATAACTTAACTTGACATATGGTTTCCTTTCACATGAAAAACTTAACATTTTTACATGGTCAGTTCTGGCTGGCATTCTCTCTTGTGGTTCAGAGAATTATGATTTGTGTAAGAAGAGCTTTTGTACTCCTCTAATATTCATATATCCTCTTATGTTTTAATTTACAATTTTGAAGTGCTATCATTTTGTTAAAGTTTGAATCTATTTGGTATTCATTTTTATGTATGGCATACAGGAGTAACCTAATTTCATTTTTTTCTTCAATTGACAGATAGTCACTTCAAAATTACTGAAGTGTTAATGTCCTCCCTGGTTCTTCTTCTTCCTTTTTTTTTTTTTGTAAATCAAGATTTTATTTTGGCCATTTGTAAACCTTTTGTCCCTCCCTACAAGAACCCCTGGCCAAACTGGTTGGGTTCTTGTGAGTTCTCTTCTTGACAAGGCTCAACCCTGAGCTTCTAGGTCTGTCCTAGCAAAAGTCCAATTTCAGCTAAGAATCCTGCTAAGTCAATATAGAGAGAATCCCCCACCCTTGATGTCTGATCACTTCGTCTACCTTTAGCAAGAATTCTGTTAAGTTGGTTTAGCAAGAATCCCCCCTACCCTTGATGACTTCCTATGGGATCAGTTTCCATCCATTGATCCCATAACCTACTTTTTGGTTGTAAATTCTCATTTGTTCTGGTTGCATTCAGAGTTGAACCTAATCCCTTTCCCCATTGCAATATTCTTGATACATATGGAGGTATTCCTCTATAAAGTTTCCCTTATCTTTTTCAACAAGTGTCAGAATAATTTTTTCTTTAATGAAAATCAGCTTATCAGGTTTCATAAATAATTATTCTAACGTTTTAGTTAGTATTAATTAATTTTGAGAATAATTGATATATGTAATATTTGATTTTTTTCTTCAAGGCACATGGTCTGTACCTCTATATCACAGGTCTTGAGGTCTTTTTTTTTAATGCCTGTTAGAACAGTATTATTTTATTTTTTAAACTAGAAAATATATTTTATTTAAAATTAAATCAGAGAGAGAGAGAGATAGAGAGAGAGAGAAGATTCACCTCCCCAAGGTAAGGGAGGGGGACTAAAGCCAGGAAGCATAGCAACCGCCATGGCTCAAAGAGCACATGGCCACACCAGAGTCTAGCAAGGCAATGGCTCAGGACTGCTCATGGTTGAGTCCTTTTAACTATTCCCTTTGACAGGGGAAAGTCATTAAAGTGATTGGGTGTTATTTTATTTTTATAGGTCTAAAATATATATGCATACAAACACCCATGGGTGTAGTTGTAAGCTTTAATAACATCAGAGGTATCAGCATTACCATTTAAAAACTGATTTAAATTTCTTTGGTTTTGAAACTTTGAATAATAATACATTTTTAATTCTTTTTAGGCAACGTTTGCCATGTTCAATCAGAAAGCCTAAAACAAAATAAAAAATGTATGATTCACTAAATTAAATACATGCACAGAAAATGTAAACAAATACACTTTCAAATGATTTTTGAGGAAAGTTTGTATACTATATAAACAGAAACAATATTTCAGAGTAGATAGAGGTAAAAGTCTTTTATTGGCTTTTTCTCCTGAAGATAAGACTAAAATTATAAAAACAAATATTTCTCCTATTTTATGAACATAAAAGATATTTTAAATGTTCTTGTTTGTGGCATACAAGAAGAATAAACTGAGAGTGTTTTGCTGTAAATTTTTCTGACAAAATTGTATACAGATAAATATTAAATCATTTATTTCACATTTGACTTTTGCAACAGGTCCTAAAGCAGTCATTTTTACTTATGTATGCAAGCACTGTTTGTAAAACTCTTTGATCTTAAAACCATTCTCATTAAAGTATTCATCTTGTTACTATCCTTTATTTTCTCTTCTTTAATTGTTAACTGGACTAATTTTGATTTTTTGTTGTTGTTTTGTTTTATTTTAAAGACGTGGGGCATAATTCAGGAACTGGGTTAATTTTGAATAGTCTGGTCTGTGCGCTGTGTGGCTCCCAAGGTCACTTTCAATGACTACATGCAGTGTTACAGTTTTTGCATGATTTTCATTTTCACACTGCAATTGATCTGCATTGTAATTTTATTATACTATTAGAAGTAAGTTCTATACTCTGGTTTCTCTTCAGATCACATAATTTTGTTTACCTTTTACTATCAGAAGTAATTTCTGATAATCAATAAGAGACTAACAGATAATTTAGTGTGATACAGGGGTATGCTTCACTGAAGTTTAAGAACTAATTTTAAAATTGATCTCTCAAATGCAAATCAAAACTACAATGAGATACCACCTAACACTGGTAAGGATGGGCTATCATTAAAAAGTCAAAAATCACCAGGTGCTGGTGTGGCTGTGGAGAAACAGGAATGCTTCTATACTGTTGGTGGGAATGTAAATTTGTTCAACTTCTGTGGAAAGAAGTGTGGGAATTTCTCAGAGAACTAAAAACTGAGCATCCATGTAACTCAGCAATTCCTCTTCTGGGAATATATCCAGAGGAACACAAATTCCTCTTCCAAAAAGACACCTGCATATTTATGTTCATTGCCGCACTATTCACAATAGCAAAAACATGAAACCAACCCAGATTTCCACTGACAGTGGACTGGATAAAGAAAATGCTGGACATATAGATGATGGAATATAATGCAGCCATAAAGAACAAAATTATGGCCTTCACAGCAACCTGGATGCAGCTGGAGACCATCATACTAAGTGGACCATCACAGAAAAACAAAGAACTGAATGCCACATGTAATCACTCCCAAGGGGGCCCTGGTCACCGGTCACATGAGAACACGGATGGGGTTGGCATATGATGGAAACTGCTATGGGAGGAAGGGAAGGAGGAAGGAGTAGATCACATGGCAACGCACTGGATCCCTGGTCCACTATCAGAAGAGAGAGAGCCAGCTAGAAGCCTGAACTTAACCTGCACGTAACCTACTTATGTAGTATATCCTGACTTGTACCCCACAACTCTAAAAAAAAAGAAATAAAATCGAGCTATTAAAATAGACTTCTATTTATTTATTTATTTGGAAACACATATATTATATATATATATATATATATTTTAGTTTTAATTCAGGTTAGGCATACACATGTTCATTATACAGGTACCCTTGTTGATGAGGTGTGCCCCCTCGTCCCCAGCAGAATCCCACTAATTAATAATTACTTTATTTTCCTCTCACCTCACGACTGTGGGGACTCACGTAACTTTTACTCACATAATCATCATACCTTTTTATCATGCAAATATTATTACCTTGTGTATTTCCAGTCAACTTCAAGTTATATATTAGTTATATGTCCTTGTCAGGGCATATAAATATACTCTATTTTACCTGATATGTATGTGTCATAGGTTTATCTAGTCATCTGTTGGTAGAAATTTAGAAGACTTCTGATTATTATTTTTTTTTTTTTTTGAGTCAGAGTCTCACTCTGTTGCCCAAGGCAGGAGTGCAGTGGCACGCTCATGGCCATCCCAGCGTTGACCCACTGGACTCAGATGATCCTTCTGCCTCAGCCTTCCAAGTAGCCAGAACTACAGGCATGCGCCACCACGCCCAGCTAATTTTTGATATATTGTAGAGACGAGGGCTCACCAAGTTGCCCAGGCTGGTCTTGAACTCTCGGGTTCAGGCAATCCTCTCGCCTTGGCCTCCCAAAGTGCTGGGATTACAGGCTTGAGCCACTGTGCCTGGCCAGATTTTTTAATAGTACAGTGAAAATCAGGCATAGCCTTTTCAGTGATATGAGATTATTTCTCTAGAATAGATATTAAATGAACTTTTTGGGTTGAGATGATAGGTATTTTACATTTCAGCATATTTTATCAATTGGCATTCCTCCACGTATTTGCCAATTATGCACTTTCAAAGACAGAATATGGTTACCCTATGTTATGCTTTGTCCAACCCTTGAATGTTTTTGTTTTTTTCAAACCTGATAGATGAAAACTGACATTTTATTGTTTTGTGTTTTCTTAAAACTGGCAAGGCTGCGTATTTTTTTATGTGCACTATTCTTCACATTTTATCTTTCATGGATATCTTCAAAATATCCTTTGCCCATTTTTCTGTTGAATTGTTTTCCTTCTACTGCTCATTTCTAAGAGTATTATATATGTTCTAACGATTGAGCTTTTATCTCTTAGATGTTACCTATGCTTTCTATCTGTCTGTTGCTTATCTGCTAATTTTATTTATTGTACTGTTGATATTGTTTATAGCTTTTGAATCTCGAGGTGGCAGAAAGTTCTCTATCTTCGACTACATTTTCTTCTAATGCATTTATGATTTTACTTTTAACAGTTTTAACAGTGCCCTTAAAACTTGGCATCAAGTTAAGTTTCAGTTATCTTCATAATCCACAGGAAATTTCGTGAAAAGAATGAAGCAAGGCAGGCCCGCGGGTTCTGTCTTGAACATTTGCCTAGTGCCGTCCTCTTCACTCAACCTCTGCGGCTCCGCTGGTTCTAGCCATCACCACAGGTATAGATTTCTGCAGCAGCCTGCTAACGGATCATCTCGTGTCTACACTTGTTCCCCTCAGGCGATTTCAACACAGCAACTAGACACATCTTTTGAAAATGTAAATGACTGCTGTTTCCACTCAGAGTAAAACCAGTGTCCTCAAAATGACTAAAGGGTCTGGGCCCGTTACTCCGGACCTGTCTCTTACCACCTTGCCCAACCCATGCTCTGTCCTTCAACTGTCTTCAAGCCTGCATTGGCTTCACTCTGTACACCAGCCCAGACCTGTGCCCCTGTCCTGCTTCCTACCTAGAGGAGCCCCAAGGATGGCTTGCTCTGTTCCCATAGGCCTGGGACCCGGTTCCTGCTGCTTTGGACTGCCGGGCCTGCTCTGCCTGGGTCCCTCTTTCTTGTATGAGCACATCTTCCCTCTTGTCTCCTGTCTGGGGGTTCCTCTGTGGACACTGAGTTTTAAGACATGAGCAGCAGCTCTTCGTCTTATTAAACACCTGGACGTGTGCCACTCAGAGGTTTCAGGTGCTGGTGAATTTTGATAAAAAGATGATGGAATCAGTTGGATACGTTCCTTTTCCTTTTTCCTTCTTTTGGAGGCAGAGTGGCTTCTTGTGCTTTCTCTGAAAACGTCTTGCATGACCAAACAATCAGCTTGCCATCAATCTGTGCTCAGCTCTACGCTTTGTTCTAATTGCCTGCCTCACTCTGTTTTCCTAGCATTCCTGCTTCCCAGGATTGTCCTTTCTAATAAACTGTTAGCACAAATGTGTTTCTTGTTTTTTCTTTTTCTTT
>CAUYQG010108008.1:0-14022 GCA_963574415.1 Tarsius wallacei
TCCTCCTCCTGATTCTATAGAGCTACTTTCAAGAATTAGCAGCCGGGCTCGGTGGTTCAGTCTGTAATCCCGCGCCTTGGGAGGCTGAGGTGAGTGGATTGCCTGAGCCCACGGGTTTGAGACCCGCCTGGGCAGGCGAAACCTCATCTCTACAATAAATCAAAAAAATTAGCCGGGTGTGGTAGCGCGCCTGTAGTTCCGGCTACTCGGAAGGCTGAGGCGGAAGGATCGCCGGAGCCCAGCAGGTCGAGGCTGCGGTGGCCGGGAGCGGCCACTGCACTCCAGTCTGGGTGACGGAGTGAGACTCCAACTCAAAAAAAATAAAAAAAGAATTAGCTAGGGGCCCAGCACTATGGCTCATGCCTGTAATCCCAGCACTCTGGGAGACCAAGGTGAGGGGATCGCTTGAACCCAGGAATTCCAGACTGGGAACATAGCGAGAGCTCATCTCTACAAAAAAAAAAAAAAAAAAAAAAAACCACAGACGGGCATGGTGGTGCACAGCTATAATCCCAGCTACTAATGAGACTGAGGAGGAAAGATTGCCTGAGCCCGGGAGACTGAGGCTATGGTGAGCCATGATCGTGTCCCTGCCCTTCAGCCTGGGCGACACAATGAGACCCTAACTCAAAAAAGAAGAAAGAAAAAAGATTAAAGAAAGAATTGGCTAGGGAGGACAAGCCTTTTTGTGTTGAAGCAAACCTGGACCTGGCAGATCCAGAGTCCTCCCCATGTTCGGTGCCTGTGCACTAGAGAGAGACAGGGACAGAGAGAAGGGGATGGAGGAAAAGAGAGAGAGCAAGAGAAGAGATCCCTGATTTTGAGTTCTTACGTGGTGGTACATCTTCATTGGATTGAAAATTATCAATGTGCAGTTCAGGAGTGACTTACAACCATTAGGGCATGTGTTTTCCACTGGTTTTCTGGAAGTACGCTTTTAACGCCATTCCCTTGTGACAAGGTTCATGGTGGTGGCTGAGCTCCGGGACATGGGTGTGGAAATCCTGAAGTGGTCAAGCCCACTGGGCCATATGGTTATATTCAGCCACTCTCGCCTCTCTAATAATATCCTTTAGACAATGAACAGTCAAACTGGCCAGTGTTTCATTAAACTGTATAGCACAGCAGACAGTGTGGAAAATGATACACATTGCATCATAGCAAATTGACCCACAGTAGAGAGAAGCTTCGGGGCACATGCAGACACACACACACATACTCTCTCTCTCTCAAACACACTCATGTGCACACAAACCATTCTCAATACTTCTCTATGGGAATTGCCTTCCATGAAGGAGGGTGTACATGTTCTTACTAGTTGGGTACTATGCAGTCTACTGAAGATGCACAGTGAAACAGACACACGGACGTGTTCTCCATGGCTATGGGGACAGAGGGCAGTCCACAAGGCCGGCAGCCCTGGGTTTAGCAGCAGCTTGGTCACGTGATCACAGGCAAGTCAGGCAATGGCTTACCACAGTTTCTTCATTGGTAAAATGGGGACAATGCTATTCCACTTGAAGGGCTGTTGCTGGAAATAAACAAACTAAGACATGGAATGAAAAGCCCTAACACACGGTGCCTGGCACACAGAGAGTATTTCATGGTATCAGAAAAGTAAGTAGTGAACATGCCCGTGTATCACATAAAACCCCTTCTGCTCCGGTTCCACATAATAATATCCAAGTTCCCAGGCTGGAATCTATGGGGTCTGATTAAGTTCACAAACTCATCCTAGAAAAAGTGCTGCACACCTCAGTGCTGAATGAAGATCACTACAGTCACCTTCAAAGTAGTCCCCTTGGGAAGCTATGCACCTACGCCAGTGCCTAGTCCACCCGTCAAAGCAATTTGGGAACTCTCTTTTTGGAATGGCCATCAAAGGCATCGTCATATTACTCTTGACGTCCTGAATGCCATCAAACGTCTTCCTTTCAATATTTCCTTTATCTTCAGGTGAAGAAAAAAATCACGGGGGCCAGAACAAGTGAGTAAGGAGGGTGTTCCAATACAGTTATTTGTACAGTGCTGCCAACATAAGCACACGGTGGCAAGTTCGCAAACTGAACTGTCAGACCTCAGCAAATAATGACGACAGCTCTGATGGCCATTCAAAAAAAGAGTTCCAAAATTGCTTTGATGGGTGGACTACGTGCTGGCATCGGTGCATAGCTTCCCAGGGGGAGTACTTCAAAGGTGACCATAGTGATATGGAGCACTTTTTCTAGGATGGTCCGTGAACTTAATTGTCAGACCTCATAAAGCTCTTCATACACGCAGACAGAGCAGTGTCTAACCCTCCTGGCAATGCGCCTGTGACAAGACTCTCCAGCCCCACAGGGCCCAGTGATGTGGCTGGGTACAGAAGCCCTCCTCCTTTTCTTTGGGGGAGTACCCTCATCAGACCCCGTTTCCAGCTGGTTCCCCACTCAGTCTCTGCACCCATTAAGTCTCTCCCTTTGGCTTCTTCAATTCTGTCCCCAAATAGGCAGAGCTTTCTCTCTCCAAGTCATTCTTTATCTGCTTGGTTACTGTCTAACTCTCTTTTCCCACCAAAACCTTGGAAACACCATATTGCTTCCTGTGTAACTGGGTTGCCTCATAACCATCGCCCTTAATGTCACACAAGCTACAATGCCTACACCACATGGTGTCTTTCTGCATGAGCAATTGCTTCCTGCTAGCTGAACCCTTGGCCGTTCTTCTGAGTCTCTAAAATGAGTGTTTCCTCTGCCACCGTCTCTGCTTTGCTCTCTCTGGCTCTTCTTCCTCCTTTCCCTCCACTGCCCCGAAAGACTCAGCTCTGCTCAATGAAGTCTAGGCCTGGCCTCTCCCAAATGCGGAAATCCGTTTCCAAGCTCCAGCATCTCAGTCAGCCTCCAGCCTTGTACTTCTTTTTTTTTTTTTGAGTTGGAGTCTCACTCTGTCGCCCAGACTGGAGTGCAGTGGCCGGGAGCGGGCTGGGCTCCGGCGATCCTTCCGCCTCAGCCTTCCGAGTCGCTGGAACTACAGATGTGCGCTACCACGCCCGGCTAATTTTTTTGATTTATTGTAGAGATGAGGTCTTGCCAAGTTGCTCAGGTGGGTCTCTAACCCACGGGCTCAGGCAGTCCACTCACCTCGGCCTCCCAAAGCACTGGGATTACAGGCTGAACCACCGAGCTCGGCCCAGCCTTGTACTTCTAACACTGCCCAGAAATACCCCCCAGTCACTCCAGGATGAGCTTCTAAAGAAGTTTCAGATCCAACCTGGGCAACATAGCGAGACCCTGTCTCTAAAAGATAACATAAAAAATTAGCCAGGCGTGGTGGTGCATGCCTATAATCCCAGCTACTCGGTAAGCTGAGGCAGGAGGATTACCTGAGCCGACGAGTTCCAGGCTGCCATGAGCTATGATCGTGCCACTGTACCGTACTCCAGGGGGACAGAGTGAGAGCCTGTCTCTAAAACAAAACAACAAAACAAAACAGAAACCTCCACCTTCACTTCCACAGGTCCTGGGTCCTAAAGAACAAACCATAAAAAAGCTGACCTGATTCCACCTGTGAATTGAGAGGTGACAGACTTCCAGATTCAACAGAAGCAACAGCCATTCCTTCTCGTTTAAGTATAAAAAGGTTTCTTCCTTTGTCTTCATTTCATCTACCAAGTCTCCAAATTTAGGAAACATTTCATAGTTGAAAAATAAGGTAAACCACTCCTTTCCCATCCCCAAAGAAACTTAAAAAGGTCATGACTGAATTTGCTACTGAAATTAATTTCAAGATTTTCAGGTTGATCAGCTAAAACTTTTTATTTCATAAATTTCACACTTATAATGCAGTACTAGAAATGTAAAAATATACTTGTTTACATGGCTATTGCTGAAGAAAAATACCCTGGTCATGTATTTTGGTTTTGTTTAATAAAACAACAGAAACATCTGTCATCTCTTATAGCAAGCCTGTTGTCCTCCTCCCTGGGTGGCAAAAACACACCCCACTGCCTTTCATTAACCTGCTGATCCCGAGGTGATCACGCCCTAAGGACAGCCAAGTGTCTCCGAGTTTTGGTCAAATATAACAATTAAATCATCATGTGATGTTCCAAGCAACTAAAATCATTTGAGGAAATAAAAATGAACCATCTTTTAAAGTATTACCTCCCACAATGAAAACCTTACTTATCTCTGAGTTGTCACCAGTAAGTATCAAGGTTATAGGAAACCACAAAATGTAGCTCTTATAGAAAACGCATAAAGTATGCCTCACTATAATTCAATTATAATTTTAAGCAAATTCCTTCCAACTGTGTTGATACTTAGTTCGGGTGTCCACCATGACTGAAAATCTTACTCAGTTCTAGTGTCACTGACTGCTAGCCATAGACTGTGAGGTCTCAATCTTGCCTAGAGAAGGCAGGGTGTATCTCTCTGGCAATTTATCCGACTCAAAGAGCCAGCCAGGCATTCCATTTCAGCCCTGTCCTCTGTGTATTAGAAAGTGGGGATGTCTCTGCATTTCTGTTTGATTCACATTGTGTCTGCGGCTCCCACAGCAGCCCCTGTGGGATGGCTGCCCCACCACTTCCACCCCACATGCCTGCAGGCTCACCCGCTGTCCTCTGGAATAAGGTTTCCTTGAGGAGACTTCCATCCTGTCCCTTGGTTTTGCCAAAGAGAGATCTGCCTACTGACTATTCTGTGGTGTAATGACAACTGTGCTCTGAGACAAACAACGTATTCTTAGCGGAAAACAATGTCCAGCATCTCATGTTTTCCTCAACAGTCATTTATTCACATCGGCCCATCTTCTGATGTCTGATTGACACAAACACTCAAAGACTTGCCCGAGGACAATCAAATGAGTCATGTGTTTAATGGCATTTGTACTCGACTGCATGGCTTAGTGTGTGTGTGTGTGTTTAAGATGGCAAAATCTCCGTAGGCAAAAAGATGATTAATTCTTCTCCTTGCAATATTTAAGGACTGTTCTCTCCCAGCAACCTCTTAGTGAATCCCCAAATCTAATTCGGGGGCGGGGGCAGCCACGCTTTTAAGCATATTGTTCCTGAGGTTTTTAGTTTAGAGATCTACAACACTGGAAGATTCATTTTATGGGGACATGTGGACAAAACTCGCTTGCTTTAGAACACTAGTTAGCCAAACCTCTCAGCTAATCCTACATTTACAAGTTTTAAGCAGTATACATTTTGGAATCTCCTGTGTGCCCCAGAACACACAATATGGATCTAATTAGGCTCAGCTGCCTTGTGTTAGTAACAAAATGGAAAGGAAAAAAAAGAGAAGTGGGGGTGGGTGCTTTGTTCATCCTCTCTCAAGCCCTGACCATCCCAAAGTCCCAAGTCTCGCATCCTCCACGCTCACGCGGGGCACGCGCGCTTCCTAACTACCCCAGCGGGGCTGCTGCCCGGCTCGGTGCCCTGCGCGCTTCTCGGCCGCTGGCTTTTCACCAGATCTGGAAGAGATTTACAGGCGGACTGGAGCCCAGCGCTGCAACCCCACCCCACCCCCTCGGCCCAGGCCCGGCGCGCCCCGCCCGCTCCCCGGCCCCGAGACTCACACCAGCGCGGACGGGCAGGGCATCTGGTTCCAGGCACAGTTGTACTGAGCCTGCACAAAACTCTCGCTTCCCTCCAGCACAGAGCAGCTCACATTCTTGTTCACGATGTAGGCGCACCAGTTCCTGGGGTGAAGGAGAGAGGGAGGAGGGCGCAGTGAAAACCCAGAGAACAATGAGGCGGGGGAGAGGGTCGAGCACCGGGCCGAGAGCACCGGGCCGAGAGCACCGGGTCGCTAGCGCGTCGCCCCCGGCGGAGGCGGCGGCTCCAAAGGCGGACGCGGGAAGGTGAGCGGGGCGCGCCGATGGAGAGCGTGCGCCTTTGCCCGACCCTTCAAGACGGGAAAGGAACGCACCCGCGGTCCCAAGGGCCCCTGGAATTCCTGGGAGGCGCTTCCGGATCCCGGTGCTCTGCGGGACACTCCCTGCGCCCCCCGGCCCCGGGGCCAGCTGTGCCCGGGACGCGCACGGCCGCCCGGAGGAGGAGGCGCCGCGAGAGGTCCAAGGGCGACCCCCGGGTGCCGCCCGCCGCCTTTGGCAGGGCAGCTGCGGGGCCTGCGGCGGTCCGGGAGGGGCGGGCGGGGTCCCCGGGCACCAGAGCTTGCGGCGAGCGGGGGGGCGCGCACTTACTTGTTCCTGGCGCTGGGCCGCGCGGGGTACCTGGATTGCGGGCTGGCGTGGCACAGCCCCGCGCCGCCCAGGGCCAGCAGCGCCAGCGCCCAGCGCCAGGGCGCGCGGGGCCGGGGCCGGGGCCGTGTCGGCTGCCACATTCTGCGCGCGGCGGGTGCGCCCCGCCTGCCCGAGTCCGGAGCGCGGCGGATCCGGGCGCGGACGCGAGGCTGCCGGCGGCCGGGGCACCGCCCGGGGAGGAGGAGGCTCGGGCGCTCCGCGGCCGCCCGCTCCGGCTTCTCACTTCTCCTTTCGCTGCCCCGTGCGCCCTGCGCTTCTCCTCGGTCCCTCAGTGACGCACGGGTCCCCCCGGGTGCCGCCCTCTTTATTTCACTTCCCTCTCCGAAACGTGACTCTCGCTCCACCGCGTCTCCCTGTCTCCAGCCCCCTCGCCGCTCGGCAGGGGGCTCGGGGTGAAAAAGCCAGAGAGTTGGGACGAGGGTCTCTGTTCCAGAATTTCCAATTACTCATTCCTTTGGTCTCTTCCCAGACGCGGAGCGACCCCGCCTCCCACCTTCCAACGGGCGCGCCCCCGGCCCCTCGGGAAGCGGCCGCCGTCGGCGAGTCTGGCCGGCCTCGCGTCGTGCCGGGGTGCCGGCCCCCCGGGGTGAGTGAGGGACATCGTTATCAGGCCTGGGGCGGGGGGCGGGGGGGAAGCGACTCAGATTTCCTCCTCTGGCAAGACGCGGCCGCTGCCCGCAGCCTCCGTGGACTCAGAGTCCGGGGACAGATGAGCGCCGGTCCTCTGCCTTCTGAACCCAGCACCGCCTCGCGCGGGCACCTAAGTTTCCAAGTCCACGTGCGACGCAGCCCAGGACAGCACCGGCCGCGGCCCCCCCGCTGCCCCCGCCCCGCGGCACAGACGCCACTGGGCGCTGAAAGGTGATCTCGCTGCCTCGCATGACTCTGACCTTCCTTTTTCTATCAGGATTAAAGGCACTTACTCCACACGAGCCTCGCCTGCACTTCTTGACAGCGCAGACCCCGCTAGATACTTATTTTCCCTTTCTTTCACTGCCTTGCATGCTTTCCGCCTATTCTTGAGTTACACGATTTTCCACCAGTTTCTCTTGGAGATGAAGTAACCCCAAGAAGAACATTAAAAACAGTCACCACCGAAGTGCCGTGTCCCCAGGGGGGTGTTGGAGAGGGCTGTGCATTCGCCGCATCTGATGAACGCCATGGCGAGGTCATCTGCAGTATATATACACAAGTATCTGTGAGCTCACAGGGCGTTGTTGGCCGTGTGAGCCCACGAGCTTTGCTGAGTTCCTACTCTGCTAAATGAAACCACGGGTCCATTTTGTCTCTGATTCGCTTTGATGGGGTGGTCGGGTCATTTGATTTGCAAATGGGAGAAAGAAAATTCCCTAAGTAGAAACTTTACAAGAGCCGAGCAGAACATTATACCATGGAAGGACATCATCTGTCCGTGAACTCTCTAAATTGGAAGATCATGCAAATAATGGGCGGAAGTCATCCCAGCCTTCAAAAGAGCCACCCTGGTGGGGAAATAACAGAAAAGGATGAAAAGCTGTCTTTCGTAACCCAATCTGTGGCTTTCTGTATGACTCCCCTGCCCTCCCTGTCCTGACACTGTTTTGCCCATGAAGAGTCAAAGGGTAGAAATGGAGCATAGAAATGAAGAAGAGTGAGAGAATAAAAAAATGGAGAAAACACAAGTTACGAATGTCTACAACTAGCATCTAACCACTACAATTCCTCTACGACACAGGTAATTCTCAAACTTGAAAGTGAGTTGACCTGATCGAGTTGAACTTGTTTCTTCTATCTAACCAAACTTCTCCTAGAAAGCTGTCCAGGAGTATGAGGACCAGGCTGGAGGGGGCTCATGCTTGTCCCAGCACTTTGGGAAGCTGAAGAGGGAGGATTGCTTGAGTCCAAGAGTTCAAGACCAGCCTGGGCAACAAATCAAGATTCCCATCTCTTAAAAAAAAAAAAATAGAAAAATTAGCCAGGTGTGGTACTGTGTGCCGGTGGCTACTTGGGAGGCTGAGACAGGAGGATCGTTGAGCCCAGGAGGTTGAGGCTGCAGTGAGCCATGATCCTGCCACTACACTCACTCCAACCTGGATGACAGAGGAAAAACCATGTCTCAAAAAAAAAAGAGTATGATGACCAACTTTTTTCTGAGATGACCACAATACTATATTTAATCAGCTATCAATGGCATTTACTGGTAAATACATGTTATTCTGAGCATCTGTTACAAGCCAGACATTGTGCAAAAATACTGAGGATTCATGCATAAGCCAAAATTGAATGTTTGCAGAGCTTCTGGATATTCCTGTGCAATGAAGGGTGTTGATGTTCCTGATGTACAGTTAAGTGAGGCAAAGTTCATCGCATGTCTTTCTCTAGACATGGGCCCATGTTTACTGGGGTGGGCTGCTCTGGGAAGATAGAACTCTTGACTTTCTGGAGGTTACTTCTTGACTTGAGGCCAAAATCCCAAGATACCATCTTCCTTTTCTCTTCTCCCAACCACAGGAAGGGATGCAGCAAACTCAGGAACCGGAGAGCCCTCCACAGGAAACAAGGCAGAGGGAAGCTTCAGGAGGACAGACAGCTGAAGCACATTAGGAAATGGTCTAACTGGGGCCGAGCATGATGGCTCGCATTTGTAATCCCAGCACTTTGGGAGGCTGAGGCAGGAGAAATGCTTGAGCCCAGGAGTTCAAGACCAGGAAATATAGTGAGACCTCGTCCCTACAAAAAACAAAAAACAAAAAAATTAGCCAGACATGGTGGCACACGGCTGTAATTCCAGCTACTTGGGAGGCTGAGGTAGAAGGATTGCCTGAGCCCAGGAGGTCAAGGATGTAGTGAGCTGTGATCATACCACTGCACTCCAGCCTGGGCAACAGAGTGAGACCCCAACTCAAAAAAAAAAAAATTAAAAAAAGACTAACCAAGTAGGTTGTCTGGTCCTGGCCATAAGTAATAGCATGGCTATGATTGGCAGAATGCCATAAGTGTGAATTCTTTATTCGCTGCCAACAACTTAAATGGGCATGTGAAAGCTTCCATTTCCTCTAACAATCTGATGGAATCTCTTCTGCTTTTAAAACAAACATATTTCATAGTAACTTACGCTCTTGATTGTGTGACCAATTTAGCCAAAGCAAAAATTCGAGGAAGAACTGCTTCATCCAATCCATTTCCTCACTCACTTGTGGGTCAAGATGCTCATTAGGCTCTGTGGTTGGGGATACTTCTCTTGGAATCAGTGGATCTGCTGGGCCTCCAGTGTGCCCAGTCATCCCCTTGGCTGCTGAGTGGAAAAGCAGAGTGCAAGACTGTTCCTGAGGAAGCACGTGGGTACTTTCCTCCAGCTCCACCCCAGTCATCTGAGCACGAGACATTTGATCAAGATGTACTGATTTGCATCTGGGATGTGGTCAAGATTCGTGAGACTAGCTGGGCTTCCCCTCTTCTGAGCCTTCATCTTTGTTTTCTAAAACTAAAAAAGAATGCCCCCCAAATGTCTAGGCATACTTTTAGGTGTGTTTATTGCATCCTTATTCTGCTTATCTAATTATGGAAAAAGAAAGTCCTTGTACGATGAGATATCTTGTGTAAATTTTTATTGCAAAGCATTTCTAACACATTGCCCTGAGAAAATGTCTTACGCATTTATAAATTAATGCTAAGATACCCTTCATTCTTTTAAAAAGTGCAGTTTGATAGCATGAGAAACAGAAATATCTCTGAGAAAAATTGCACCATCTAGCTTGGTCTGTGTTTTAAATCACCAGGGTTTGGGTGATGAAATTTTGTTTAGCTCGGCACCTTCAGAACACATTCAAGGGTCTCTAGTTCTCAAAATTTACAAATTACAGTTACTTTCCTCTATCTATCAAAAACTTTGATCTATTTGAGCAAAACAAGCTTTACTCTCGTCAACTTTTCTTTCTTTTTTTTTTTTTTTTGAGTTGTAGTCTCACTCTGTCATCCAGACTGGAGTGCGGTGGCCGCTCCTGGGCACCGCAGCCTTGACCTGCTGGGCTCCGACGATCCTTCTGCCTCAGCCTTCCAAGTAGCTGGAACTACAGGCATGCGCTACCACGCCCGGCTAATTTTTTGATTTATTGTAGAGATGAGGTCTCGCCAAGTTGCCCAGGTGGGTCTCGAACCCGCGGACTCAGGCAATCCACTCACCTCGGCCTCCCAAAGCGCTGGGATTACAAGCTGAGCCACCGAGCCTGGCTCTTTAACTTTTCTTAATGTACTTATTTGCAAATATCCCATTTGCTATCTCACTATCTTTTGACCCCGGGACAGATATTATCACACGATTGATGGAATAACATTCTTAAGGACTATGGTCATTATTTTAAGTATCTTTCTCTAGAGATGTCAGGAGGAAATGTTCTCAGGGATGCCTGCCTTCATACATTTTATGCTATCTGAGAATTTCAAAACCAAAAAATTAAAATCGTACCTGAAATCACACATGAAATAAAGTGTTTAGAAGTCCATGCAATAGAGTTAGTTTACTGTTCCAATTTTGGCACCTTCACCTACTTAGCAGAATGGTCTTAGACAAGAAATAAGCCCCTCCTCAATCTTCTCCTCTGAGGATTGGAAACCCTCACGAAGCTGTTGGGAGGGTTAGTTGAGTTGCCAGATGTAAATTGCTTCGCGTAGTGCCTGGCACACAGTGAATGGAGAAGGAAGATTCACAATTGTTCTTGTCACTCACTGATTTGCTAACAGTAACAAATCTGGAGTCAGGTTCAAGAGCTTATCATTCTTTTTTGTGTGCCAACCAAGATGGAAGCTGACCATCTAGTGCAGTTCTTCTTTCCATATGAGAAGTATAAAGAGTGCACATGTGTAATTCAGTCAGAATACCCCTAGATGTGGTAGCTAGGGATAGAATACTGGACTCTTCACCTCTAGCCCAATTTTTGTTTTTGTTTTTTACTGCTCCCAAGAGAAACTGTACAGCTCAGCTTTTCTTTAGATTTCATCCTCTACATTGCAAAAGAATTATTATTATTATTATTATTATTATTATTATTATTATTATTGAGTCAGAGCCTCACTCTGATCCCCAGGCTGGAGTACAGTGGCACCATCATGGCTCACCACAGCCTCAACCACCTGGGCTCAGCCTCCTGAGTAGCTGAGACTACAGGTGCATGACACCACGCCCTGCTAATTTTTTCATTTTTTGTAGAGACAGGGTCCTGCTATATTGCTTAGACTGGTCTCAAACTCCTGGGCTCAAGCAGTCCTCCAGACCCAGCCTCCCAAAGTGCTGGGATTATAGGCACAAGCCACCACATCTGACCTGGAATTTATTTTAGAACAATTCAGTGAGCTCTTTGGGAGGATCAGTAACTCTACATAAATTCAAATCATCAGGCAATTCTATCGTAAAGATCTTTTTCCTCAAAAAGGTGGACTTAGTTACTGATTCCCTATCCCTTAATTTTTTTCAGATGTCCTTAGACCAAAGACTATTTCTTACAGTTAATTGTATGCCATAAACTACATTTGAGAAATCATCATTGTCACACTTATGGCATGGTTTTGAACACATTTTTTTCATCATAAGAAGTAAATGACAAAAATAGACTCGTAGAATTTCTTGTTTTCAAGAGAGTTAGAATAGCTTAGGCAATAATGTCTTCATACATTTGAGCAACATCAAACTCTGTTGTAGTTCATCATTTATTTATGGAATGAGAGTTGATTATTCTGGAATCAACAACATGTTCTAATGAGGCAAAATGTGTTTGATGATTATAAAATAAATTATTAAATTTTAGCATAATCTTGGTCTATACTCAGAATAGTATGGCCCATTTGTGAGCAAATTAACTCGAATATTTCAGGTTATACAATTCTAAACAATGTTTAAATATTTAAGTACAGTCCTCTTCATTTGCAATACTTATGTTCCATAAAGTCGCTGTAACACTGATTTAGCAACTGAACCGTTGCTCCTAGGGAAAATACAGGGTTAGGTTCTGACAAGCCTGTGGTCACAGTGTTTTTGTCAATTAATCAGTACATAACTTCATTTTATGTGTTTCTGTCTAAAGATACCTAATTTAATATATCTTGTTGATTCATTAACAATGAACTCATGGCCAACACCACTGTAACTCATGTCTGAACAATGCTTAACTAACATGCATATTTTCTCCATAAGGCATGTTGCAGCCTTCTTGTGTTTAGGGACATTTGACAGCTCTGCTGCTATGCTTGGGAGCCATTTTAAGCAGTGAAATCACCAACAAAAAGTGCAAAAATGCAAAACTTGTGGCACTGAATTTACCATGAAAAGGATGCTCATTTATAGTATGAGCTGAAACCACTGTCCTGTTGGACCTCAACTGGGACCATACACATCGGGTGACACAAATTTTTCATGACTCTGCATATCTCCACAGATGACTGTGAAAGTGCAGTGAGAACGGCTCTTGGGGCTACCCATAGATTTTAGTAAGTGAATTCATAAATAGGAAATTTGCAAATAATGAGGATTAACTATATTTCAACTAATGTCGGGGAACAATAAGAAAATGCTCCATTTGGGGGCAAAAAGAAAAGTTATTGGAATTTTATGACCATCAAAAGATTTGTTTGGTCAGTAAGAATATTGAGAAAGTTTTGCCAGAGAAAAGCAGACTTAGTTCTTTATCGAACTAATTGCCTGGGAAGCAAGACACACACACGTATGAAATGGTTTGAGAATACCATAAAGTTACATTCAGCAAATAGAAGATAGCAGAGTAGAAAACTTGTACCTAGATGAGGAAGAGTTAGAGCTCGAGGCAATCAGAAAGTTCAGTGTTGGTGGTGTGGGTTTGAGCTGAGTGTTCTCTTTTTTATTCGGTTTGGTTTTGCCTTTAGTTGGCCGTGATATCCAAAATGAATGTGATTTGCAAGGGAAGAAGGGACATTTAATGTGACCTTGCACACTGTTTTTAATAATTATGGAAAGGCAGGGCCAGCTGGTAGATTAGCCAGACTGAGGTAGCCAGGAGGGAGGTGAGGCAGGGAGCCCAGGTAGGATTGAGGAGTAATGGACTTGAGGAAGGATACAGGACATGCCACTGTTAAAAGACACAGTAAAGGCTGGTGAGAAAAAAACTAACTGTGGTTTGTTTTCCCCCAAGGATAGGTAGGGTGACCAGATGTCCTGATTTGCCCGGCCAGTCTCAGGTTACCCCTGTTGTAGAACAGTTAACACTGTTAATTATTTTTAGTGTCTCCTTTCATCTTCAAAAGTGCCTCAGCTCAATAATAAATTATTTGCTCATTCTAAGAGACCTAAAATGAACTGAAAGCCACACTATGTTTGCTTAACACATCTTTAGAAAGGCTAAAACATTAGTAAATATCAACGCAACTAATCAAGTCAGAAAATGAGAGAGCTGGGTGCCATTAGCCATCACACTACATGGGTCAAGTTCTCCAGTTTCATTATTGCCTCATGCATTTTGGTAACTTTTTGAAGTTTATATATATATATATATATATATATATTTTTTTTTTTTTTTTTTTTTTTTTTTTTAGTTGGAGTCTCTGTCGCCCAGACTGGAGTGCAGTGGCCGCTCCCGGCCACCACAGCCTCGACCTGCTGGGCTCCAGCGATCCTTCCGCCACAGCCTTCCAAGTAGCTGGAACTACAGGCGTGCGCTACCACGCCCGGCTAATTTTTGATTTATTGTAGAGATGAGGCACTTTTGAAGATGAAAGGAGACACTAAAAATAATTAACAGTGTTAACTGTTCTACAACAGGGGTAACCTGA
>CAUYQG010108011.1:0-15516 GCA_963574415.1 Tarsius wallacei
ATCCCAGTAAGCCCTGTGAACTCAGGGAGGTGAGCCTCGTGTCCTCTTTTTTTTTTTTCTCACCCAGGCTGGAGCACAGTGGTACAATCACAGCTCGCCACAGCCTCCAACTCCTGGGCTCAAGCAATCCTCCCGCATCAGCCTCCTGAGTAGCTGGGACGACAGGTGCATGCTGCCACACCTGGCTAATTCTTTAATTTTCTGTTGAGACTAGGTCTCACTAGGTCGCCCAGGCTGCTCTTGGAATCCTGGCCTCAAGCGATCCTCCCACCTCCACCTCCCAAAGTGCTGAGATTACAGGCGTGAGCCACCACGCCCAGCGTGTGTCCTCTCCTATCAGATGAAGAGGACACGAGGCTCACCTCCCTGAGTTCACAGGGCTTACTGGGATAGAGTCAGGGTGTAGCGTGACCCTGACCGCTAGTCAGTGGAGTGTCTGTTAACTGCCTCTGTCAGGTTCTGAGATGCAGGAAGCAGAGGATATGGATATGCCAGGAATGGTAAGATGCAGCTATGGAAGACTGGGGGATAGAAATGCTAAAACTCCCTGTGAAAATTGGACCAGAAGTCTCCACATCCATGCAGGCAACATGTGGTGTTGGGTGGTCTCGACCCTAGAAGGAGGTTGCCCTTGAGAAGTTGCTTCAGTTATTCATTCTTGACCAATGGTGAATGCAAACTCCTGGCGAATTAGATGTGTCTTGCCTAGTGCCCCTGCAGCAAGAGAGTCTTCATCAATCAGTGAACTTGACCCTTGGCTGACAGCTGAGATCATGAGGACATCTCCACGTATCTTGCAGCCTTGCAACTACTATTACCTTACAGATCCAAGTCATTCACTCCCTGCCTTGGCAAATGAAAGGGAGCAAGATCAGGGATTGTGCCCTTGCCTTCTGCAGGAAATACTATGATTATGACGTGTCTCTAGGTACGTGAACACGACGTCTGTGCAGAGTCCTGGGCACTTCCTTGAGTAGCCATCAGCCAGAGCAGCCCCCCATGGACCGCCAGCCATCACTCTATTGGCTCCCTGGGCTGGTGATGGACAACTGTACCAGCCAATCAAGAGCTTGAAAGGGTGTGCTGTCAGTTGCCGTAGAGATAGTAGTGCCATAGGCTTCTAGAATGTTCTAGAGCATCCACTCCAGTGTCCCACAGAGATGAGAATCTGGCCATACAGAGGTTACAGGACACATTCTTTATTAGCCTCCAGACTGGAGATGGTTCAGCACCAAAGCGTGATGATTTGGCTGTCCTGGCTTTAATGTTTCAGGTGTGTGTATGCCTCAGCAAGTCCCCCAATTCTGCCTCGCCCCCTGCTCCCTGGTCCCATGATCCTTAGAGGAAGGGTTGCTGGAGTGAATGAGGAAGCTGTGTTGGGAGCTTTTTTGGCAGAGCCTGGGATGCATTTGTGTTGAGAGGAGAACCACAAATGTCCTGTCAGTTTGGTTTGGATGATGTTATTGGGAAGGTCAGGGACTTAACAGCAGCTTAGCGTAATCCCTGGAGGCCCAGCAGTCCTTGTGTCAAAGTCACTAACACAGAGGCACAGGGACCTTGGCTCGTGGTGGGGAGCCCATCATCTCTGGGTCAGCATTTTTGCCACTTCCGAACTAAGTTTGACCGGCAGTTAGAATGAAAGTTTCAAGTTACTTTTTTCACCCTACGCAACGGTCCTCATCCATGGTGTTCTGGAAAGCATGTGATGTGGCCTTAGGTGAAGTTTTACTGGACCTGAGAAGGCCGGGCTGGGGAGAGAGAACACAGGGAAGGCAGGCCTGCTGGGAGGCTCCTGCTCTCTCCAAACCTGGTAATGTGCAGACCTCTCTTATGGAGGCGCTTATAGTCACGCAAACACAAAGCGGCTCTGGTTCACATGGGTGCTGCCATAAGTCTGCAAAACGCTGCACACTATAAGCCTTTCTTGAAGATTCACGACATCAATGGCATAATACAGGCTCTGAGCAGTCCTGAAATTCGAAATTCTGTTTAACTTTGCTTAATATGGTGAGTCTCACATTTATATGACCGGTGAGCCCTCCTCCCCTGTTTTTGTTGCATTCATAAGGCACTGTGGTGGGCAGAATAATGCCTCTCCCAAACATGTCCACATCCTGATTCCCGGAACTCGTGACTATGTCACCTTACATGGCAAAAGCGACCTCGTAGATGTGATTAAGCTTAAGGTCCTTGAGGTGGGAGTTCATTCTAGATTATCCTACCATCTAATCTAATCACCAATCCTTAAAAGCAGACAATGTTCCCTGTCTATGCTCAGAGACAGATGTGGAGATGGAGAAAAGGTCAGAAAGATAAAGTATTGTTGACTTTGAAGATGGAGGAAGGGGCCAGGAGCCAAGGTCTGTGGGTCACCTCTGGAGGCCAGAAATGAGGAAGTAGATTCGCCCCTGGAAACTCCAGAAAGAAATGCAGCTCTCTTGACACTTTGGTTTTAGTGCAACAAGACCCGTGCTGGACTTCTGACCAAAATAAGCTGTGAGATAATACATTTGTGTTATTTTAAGCCAATGGATTTGTGGTAATTGGTTATGGCAGCAACAGTACGCACACACCTGTTAACACATTGGCCTCGCTTTGAGAAACACTGGCCAGAAATCCAATCAAGCAACTGAGAATGATTAATTGACCATCTCCCTGGTACCGGGCTCTGTGGACCAAACCAAATTGAATACGGCACACTTCCCGCCCCTGAAGTGTTTGTATCTCACTTGGGAAGTTAAGGTAAATACACACAGAGGAGAAATATTGACCATGTCTGGGGCCTGATGACTTAACTAACGACAGATGGCAAAGCTGAGGGGGGAGGGGAGCACACCTGCTGGGGTGATCTGGGAGGTCTTACTGGGGGAAGGAGGTTGGCCCTTAAATGTGGGAACCCCCTCCTTGAAGCCTGGAAGGAGAATGGGGATTTGATTGCGTCTGTGCTATTGGCTGAGACTGGGTCTAGGAACAGGTCTGGGAAGGGCTGAGCAGAGGCCACAGGTGGGCAGAACAAGTCATCGAGGCTTTGGAGCAGGGGGTGTCCCTGGGTCTCTGCTCAACAGGAGGGAGAGATGCCTTGGTCCCACTCGCTGCGGGACTTCCTCAGGGAGGGGGAGGACTATTCTGCCCGGCTTCCCTCCTCTGGGCTCCTGTGGATCTGTATGAGAGAGGCAGGAGGCACTCTTTCAGCTGAGAATGCTGGTTAAGCGGGAGGGGGTTGGGGGAGGGTCTCTCCATCATCCCTCCCTATCATCCCAGTCCCCAGATGTGAGTCCCGGGGTGGCTGTGCTGATTTTAGCATTTAGAAATCTGCCAGCCTTCTAGAAGATGTTTTTCTCCTATTTCTTTCCTTGCCTCGAGGCTTCCACTTTTGTTTTTGCAAGCTTTTCTATAATGGGTTTTGGGGTACAGGGGTGCACTTGTAACCCCCGAGTGAGCAGCCTCCCAGTACTTGGGCAGGGGAGGCATCTGCTGCTCAAGTTCATGGTGTACACAGAGGACCTTGCAGGGGGCATTGCACCTGCGAGATGACCCTTTGCAAAATCATACTGGGGGCTGGAACTTAAGCTTGCCCACTGGTGACTTGTGGACCGAATTTTGGCTCAAAGAAGAAATGACCCCAGTTGAGGGACTGGTGGTCGTTTCTGTGTGGTGCCTGTTCCAGGATGGCTCTGTCCTGGCCAAAAGGGGAGAAACTGTGGGCTGGTGACTGCCAGGACTCTGTCTGCAAGATTAAAACAATTCTGCCAGAAACCAGGGGGTAGGATTTTAGTTTAGATGGGGGCAGTTGGGATCTTCCCGACCCTGCCTTACCTGGCAGGATTCACCTGCAGCCTCTGGATCTCCTTCCTGGTGCCACCACCACCTGTGAGTCTGACTGCCATGCCCTCCCTCTGCCCCCAGGTGAGTGGTCCAAGGCAAACCCACCCCCCCACCAGCTCTGACAGATGTACCCCCATGGTCATCCTCTGGCCTCAGCATCTCCCTTTCTGAGCTGACTGCCCATCTGGAATTAACTGTTTCTATCCCAGGTCTGTGTGATGCCCAGCTTCTCCTCTTCTGGTCATCCTGGCTTTGGGGTTCTGGGGTCCTTGAAGAAATGGAGACCAACTGATCAACATGCGGGTAGAGGAGGTTGGCTGGGTCGAGCAGCTGTGTTTGGCTGGCTCCTGGGACTCACTTGCGCTCTTCGCTGGGCTAAGAATCAGGCCTGGGCTCTACACCTGCTCCCAGGGTATGGTGGTTTGGTAGGGATGGGGTCTGGGCATCCGCATTTTTCAAAACTCCGCAGCTGATACCGATGGACAGCCTAGGCTGAGAAGCCCAGGCGTCTGGAGAGAGCTGGCTTGCTCACCCAGCTCACAAATGGAAGACTTGGCTGGAACTGGTTCCTTGCCTGGAACCAGCAGGAGCGCTGTTTTGGGTGCAAGGGTTTCAGACTCAGTCCTACCTGGGCTTGAGTCTTGTCTCTTCCCTCACTGCCCAGGTGCCACTGGACCAGGACTTCACCTTCCTCAGGGTCCTTACCAGTGATGTGGAAGTAATGCCTCCAGCATCAGTGCCTGCCTGAGGTCACTTAATAAATTAAGCAAGAAAGAGTATTGATACTAATTTACACTCCCACCAACAGTGTAAAAGCTTTTCTCTGCATCTGTGCCAGCATCTATTGTTGGTTTTTTTGTTTAAAAAAAAATATTATAGCCGGGCGTGGTAGCACGCGTCTGTAGTTCCAGCTACTTGGAAGGCTGAGGCGGAAGGATCGCCAGAGCCCAGCAGGTTGAGGCTGTGGTGGCTGGGAACAGCCACTGCACTCCAGTCTGGGTGACAGAGTGAGACTCAAAAAAAAAAAATACTGGCTATTCTGACTGGTATAAGGTGGTATCTCACTGTGGTTTTATTTGCATTTCCCTGACGATAAATGATGTTGAGCATTTTTTTCTATGTTTGTTGGCCATTTGTATATCTTTTGAGAGATGTCTGTTCATGTCGTTTGCCCACTTTTTAATGGAGTGATTTGCTCTTTTCTTGCTGATTTGTTTGAGTTCTTTGTAGATTCTGGAAATAATGTTGTTGTGTTTTTTTTGCCACAACGTGGATGGAATTGGAGAACATTGTCCTAAGTGAACTAACTCAGGAATGGAAAACCAAATACTGCATGTTCTCACTTGTAAGTGGGAGATAAACTAAGCATCTGCAAAGGCATAGAGCATGTTACGGACACAAGATTCAGAAAGGGGAGGGTGGGAAGGGGTGGAGGGACAAAAAATCACCTGTCAGCTATAATGTGAACAGGTGGGGGGATGGGTACACTTAAAGCCCACACTTCTTCAACACTCTATGGTACAACATGTAACCCCAAACTATTTGTGCCTCCTAAAGTCACTGAAATAAAGGAAAACAAGCAAGCAAACAAACAAAGGGTATTGATTGTAAGGATGAGAGGCGCCCCTGGACCCAGAGGTCACTTGAATTTTGCAGGATGCTGGGCTCCGGGTGTCCTTTCTTTCTGCAGGCTCCGTCCTCTGCCTCCTGGGCCCGTGGTAAATGCGTGAACCCATCACCCAAGGCAAGACGGAATCTGTGTGTGTGTCAATTCCTTGTTCCCAGGATAGGGCCTTTGTCTGTCGGCTCCTGGATCTTCGCCTGTGTGTGGAGGCCTGGGAGCCTCACCTGTGCCTGTGTGAGGGATGGGGGATAACTGGGCAGTGCCCCCGTGGGTTTCCATACCAACACCTGTCTTACTGAGGTGCAGCAATCTCTATGCAGGACTCTGTAATGCGGACCTGGAGGGTAGAGGCATGTCCTTCCCAGGTGACGGCGCATCCACTTAATTCTGGAGGACAGACAGGACAGTAGTGATGTGCCCCGAGCATGGGCAGGAGTGGTCTGGGCACTGCCTTCTGGGGCCCTCCCAGTACCTGTGCTCCAGGCCAGGTTCCAGGGCCACAGGGAGAGAGTCTATTACTCTAATAGGAAGGAAGAAGTGCTCTTTCCTTTCACGAACAGGAGAATTTATTTGTCTTCGGTCAAACCACACAGATGTCACAGGGCTCGTGACCCCTTTTAATTTGCAGTGAAGGGATCACTAGGTTATTTGCTCACGAGCCTGGAAGAGCCCCAGCGGGGCAGGGCTGGCACGTGGTAGTCAGACCTCAACCCTGGGCCTGTCTGTTCGCATAATCCAGATGGAGCAGACAGCCCGTGACAGGCTGCCGTTGAGTGGCACCTGACACCGCTTAGGTGGCCTCGATGCTTGTCCCCCCAAACTGCCTCTCGTTTACTTCTTTTCTGTGTAGCCCTGTCTTCCAGAAAAAAATCTAGAGATTTTTTTTCTTCTCCTTTCCCCTTTATACCTAAGCTGTCACCCAGCATGAACCCTCGTGAGAATTTCTCAGCCTGCATGGATGCCCTGACAGGATGCTGGCAAGGAAAGATGCCCTCTCTTCCCTTCTCCACTTCCTACCATCTCCACGGATGGCCCCAAACCCCACAGCAGGAAATAGCAGGGAGTGTGGGGGGTACTAGGTAGGTGCCAGATCCCAAACTCCCAATGCAGTGCTTCCATCTGTCAGCAATGTTTTTTTTTACATTCAGGGGTGGGGGAGGGGAAAAGGCTATAGGGCTGTCTAGAAAGTCCAAACACTACACTGATGGAAGGTTAACATAACTTGAGTGTGACTAATATTAATTATTTGACTTGGCATTAGCACCCTTGGCATTAGACTCACGTGTCTCAGTTATTGATAAAAATGTGTGATGTTGCTGTGACACTTTTATATATTCATGAGATCAATCTGGTTGACTTTATTATTATTTTTTTTCCAGTTGGGGTCATTTTGGAAAAATTTGCATATAATACATTGTACCCTTTTTGGCACAGTTCTGTGAGTTTTGATAAACACATGCAGCCATGTACCCAGCACCCCAAGCAAGGTATGGGATAGTTCATGTGCTCATTTTAAAACATTCCTCCCTGTTCCTTTGTAGTCAAAACTCCCCTCCCCTTGGTTCCTGAAAACAAATCATCTGTTATCTTTGTAGTTTTGCCTTTTCCAGATGTCGCATAAACAGAATCATACAGTATGTAACCCCTCTTTTTTGAGGGGGTGCAGGGTCTGGAGCCTCTACCTCCTGGGCCCAAGCAATCCTCCTGCCTCAGCCTCCCTAATAGCTGGAACTATAGCACACACCATCACACACAGCTAACTTTTTGGGATTTGTTTGTAGAGATGGAGTCTTGCTGTATTGCCCAGGCTAGAGTGCAGTGGTACAATCATAGCTTACTGCGGCTTTGAATTCCTGCACTCGGGCAATCCTGCCACCTCAGCCTCCTGAGTAACTGGGACTATAGGTGCACCACCACGCCAGGCTATTTAAAAAACATTTTTTTTTTTTGCAGAGGTGGGGGTCTTGCTTTGTTGCATAGACTGATATGTAACCTTTTGAGTGTGGCTTCTTTCACTTAATATAATGTATTTGCAATTCATCCATGTTACCGTGTGCAATAGTAGTTTGTTCCTTTTTATTGCTGAGGGGTATATACTTGTATGGATGGACGACACTCTGTCTGTTTACCTGTTGAAGGATGTTTGGAAAGTTTCTGGGTTTTTTAAATTTAAATTTAAATTTTTATTGTAGAGACGAGGTCTCGCCAAATTGCCCAGGTGGGTCTCGAACCTGCGGGCTCAGGCAATTCACTCGCCTCGGCCTCCCAAAGTGCTGGGATTACAGGTTGAGCCACCGAACCCAGCTGTTTCTGGTTTTTAATGATGATGAATAAAGCAGCTATAAACATTCACATACTGGTTTTTGTAGAAATATATGTTTCCAGTACTGATTCCTGGATTGTACAGCAACTGTATGCTTAACTTTATAGGAAACTTCCAAACTGTTTCCAAAGTGGCTGTACCATCTTGCTTTCCCACCAGCAATGAATGAGAGTTCCACATCCTCGCCAACACTTGGGATTGTAAGATTTTAAAAAATTCTAGGCTTTGCTCAGTGGCTCAGCCTGTAATCTCACGCTTTGGGAGGCCGAGGTGAGTGGATTGCCTGAGCCCGCGGCTTCGAGACCCGCCTGGGCAACTTGGCGAGACCTCATCTCTACAATAAATCAAAAAATTAACCGGGCATGGCAGCGCGCACCTGTAGTTCCGGCTACTTGGAAGGCTGAGGCAGAAGGACCGCTGGAGCTCAGCGAGTGGAGACTGGGAGCGGTGACTGGGAGCGGCCACTGCACTCCAGTCTGGGCAACAGAGTAAGACCCCAACTCAAAAAAAAAAAGAAAAAAAAAATTCTAGCCTTTCTAATAGGTATGTCATGGTATCTCATTTTTGTTCTAACCTACATTTCCCTAACAAACTAATGCTGCTGAACATTTTTCTTTTTCTTTCTTTCTTTCTTTCTTTTTTTTTTTTTTTGCCATCTGTATACTTTCTCTAGTGGTCTTTTCAATTTTTTTTTGCTTATTTAAAAAATTGGGTTATTTTCATATTAAGTTTTGAGAGTTCTTTAAATATCCTAGATTCAAGTCCTTTAACAGATATGTATTTTGCAAATATTTACTCCTAGTCTGAGGCTTATTGTTTTGTTTTCTTAATAATGTCTCTCAATGCATGAAAGTTTTTAGTTCCAAAGAAGGTCAATACATCACTTAAAAAAAAAAGACTTGTGCTCTTTGTTTTATGTTTGAGAAATCTTCCCCGATCCAAGATTTTTGCCTCTGTTTTCTTTTAGAAGTTTTAGAGTTTTGGGGGCGTTTGTTTGTTCATTCATTCATTTTATTTCAATAGCTTTAGAAGTACAACTGGTTTTTGGTTACATGGATGTACTGGATAGTGGTGAAGCAGTCTGGGCTTTAAGTGCACCTGTCACCCCCATTAGTGCACATTATACCTGATATGTGATTTTTTACCCATCTCCTCTTCCCGCCCTCCAATGTCCAATGTACAACTCTATATGTCTTTACAAACCCTTAGCTGAGCTCCCATTTATAAGTGAAAACACGCATTGCTTGGTTTTCTGTTCCTGCACCAGTTCACTTAGGATAATTTTCTCCAATTCCTTCCAAGTTGCTGCAGAAAACATTATTTCATTCTTTTTAATGGCTCAATAGTATTCCTATATAACATTTTCGTTATCCACAGATCAGTTGATGGGCATTTAGATTGATTCCATGTCTTTGCAATTGTGAATTGTGCTGCGATAAACATCCGAGTGCAGGTGTCTTGTTGTATCATGACCTCTGTTCCTTTGGGTAGGTACTACGATGTGGAATTGCTGGATCAAAGAGTTTTGGGTTTTAAATTTAGCTCTGTGTTCCACCATGAGTTCATTTTTATAAATGGTATAAGGTATGGGTTGAGATTTGCCTTTTTTGCATATGAATGTCTAGTTGTTTCAGCATTATTTCTGGAAGAGACTGTCCTTTCCCCAGTGCTTTTGTGGAAAATAAATTGACCATATTTCATTAGTTGTGAAAGTTTTGGCTTGATACTTAGTGCTAGTATGATTTAAAGGTCTACTTTTTTGAGTCAGGGTCTCACTCTGTCACCCAGGCTGGAGTACAGTGGCATGGTCACAACAATCATGGCTCATGGCACCCTTGACCTCCTGGGCTCAGATCATCCTTCCCCCTCAGCCTCCTGAGTGGCTGGGATTACAGGTGTGCATCACCACACCTGGTTGATTTATTTTTATTTTAAACATTTTTTTGTAGAGACAAACTCTCACTATGTTGCCTAGGCTGGTCTCAAACTCCTGGGCTCAGGTGATCCTCCCACCTCAGCCTCCCAAGGTGCTGGGATTACAGGCATGAGCCATTGAGCCCAGCTTAATTTTTAAATTTCTTGTCACAACAGGGTCTTCCCCAGGCTGGTCTTGAACTCCTAGTCTCAAGTAATCCTCCTGCCTCAGCCTTCCAAAGTGCTGGGAATACAGGAACTTCTTTGAATTTTGCTCCATTTCTCCTTATGGGTTCCCTAGGGACTTCCACTGCACATGAGTAAGGCTGTCATTGACCATCGAGGCTGAAGGAATCAGACAATACCAAGGATGGAGAGCTATTCTCTCATTCAGTGAGTCCTGGAGGGCTTCCAACATTCCAGGATCTGGGACATTGGCCTGGTGGTCCAGTCTCTCTAAGAGACATGCCCCTTCCTTGGTGTCCAGAAGGTAGAGGTGGGCATCCCAACAAGCCCATCTGTCTGCACTGAGCCATCAGTCTGTCACACCCTCTTGGGCTTCCTGTGGACCACCCATAAATTTGGGGCTTACACACTTTTATAGGTATCTTCTCACAATTCTTTATTGTATGAGCTTGGGTAGGAGCCACTAGAATTCACAGCACCAACCAGCACAAAATTGCTTTTCTTTGGGTCTCAGGGTCCTTTGGTCTTCTTCCACATACAGCCCTCAGTTCTTGGAACAGTGCCTTCCACTGTTCTTTGGCTTTGACCAGTTTTGCAAACCCAGGGACCTCCTTGGTGCCCAGCAGGTCCTTGAGCATGACTTCTGTGAGCTCTGTCAGATGAGCAGCTTAGGCATCCTGGAAAGAGTCACTCTGGAAGAATTTTCATGCTCCTTTGCTCTCCTGGGTGGGACATGGCCACAGAACACTGAAATCAAGAAAGAAAAAAGGAGAACTCAGATCCATACCTCTGTAGCCATGGAGGGGCTGGGATTTGCTCTGGAGAGGGACAGCCTTTGGCATCTTGACCTTCTGACTTCCTAGGAAGCTGGCTGCAAAAGGAGACTTCTTTGATTTGGCCTGTCTAGATGCTTCCTGCTGTTATCAGATAGAAAAAGCATAACTTGGAGCTGCCCAGCTTTTGGAGAACAGGATGGAATGGGATTGTCTGCTGGTCACTTTCCCCTGGGGGCCTGTGTATGCTGGAACTGGGGCCTTCTGATGCATGAGAACCAAGGCAACTATTGTGCGTGTTTGTGTATGTGTGTGTGTGTGTTTTCATCTCTAAGCTCCGCCTTTGGCAGATCTCAGGTGCCTGCAGCTCCTTGGGGATCCATGCTTTTTTGGTCATGTCCAGTAAGAAAGGGAGAACCTCCTTACTCCTACATTCCAAGCAGCGGTTCTGAGCTTCACATTACAAGTCTGGATTGATTGACGTGCCTACCTTGGAACACATCACTGTGTGGAGAGATGGGAAATTCGCTGACTGACTTAGCCTAGGTCATGTGCTGTTGTATTCCTGGACTCGGGGATGGAGTCAGTCTCCTGTGACCTACATAGATCCCCAACTTGATCCATGGAGGCTTCTGGGAAGAGGGCATGGGTGCTAGGGGGTGACCCACAGCTGTCTCACCAAGGTGGAAAGACTAAGGGTAGGAGGGGGGATGGCCGCTTTAGGAGAGGAGTGAGCATCGGTGAGTTTGTAGAGTGCTGGCCCATGGGCTGTATCCTTCAATACCAGCATGAAGATAACCCCGGCCCAGTGACCGTGTGGGCGGGACTAAGGGCGAATACAAAGATGGAACCCAGCCCTGGTCTCCAGGGGGTTTCTTTAGGGTGCCCTGGTGGGAGACAGCCTGCCTTTTTCCGAGTTTCTCGGATCCCCTTCAATAAAGAACCCCCACCCACAGTTATGCCCTTCTGGATATTGTTTCTATCTCTGTCCCCTCCTTCTGTGCCCAGAATGTCGTTTTTCAACAAGACAATACGTGGCATCCGGGAACAAGTCCCAGCACAGGGGAGCCCATGATGGAAAGCCATGCCCTCCGCACCCTCCTTCCCTTCAGATCCACTGGAAGTCTTCACCGTTTTGAGTGTTCGCCTCCATGATTCGAAATCGGATGCTAGCTTTAGACGGCATCTTTTTTCTTTCACTTATTTCATATTTTATCCTCACTGCATTGGGAGTCCTGTACCAGTGTATACATTGTGGGTTTTTGTCTTTCAGATAATCAGGATCCAGGTTCTAATGGTCTCTCAGCTCAGGAGCAGTTTAGACGGCATCTTTGACTCCACTGTGGATGTGAGTTTCTAGTCCACTCTGACTACACTTGACCACAAGGCTTTATAGGGCTTGGTAGTTACCATCGAGTTCTCCTATTGTCTGTCTCTGCAATTTAAAAAATTCTGTTAATAGAAAATCTTCTACTTCTTATTTCATCAACATTAGGTCATGCTGCTGGGATGGACCGTGCAGACCCCCGTTGGGAGCCAGGGTCAGGCCCTCTGGTTTCAAACCCAGAGCCTTAGTTTTCTCCTCTGTGAAATGAAACGACCAATCAACTCTCCCACCTGGGAGGGTTTGGAGGCTTCAGTGGCCAACACGCATCTTGGACTTAGTCAGGTGGGGGCCCATGATTTGGGCCCGTGGAGTGGAGCTGATCCGCCGTCCACAGCCCGGAGGTGTGGGAGAGGGTGCTGTTTCCACAGCCTCCCAGCAGGGCCTGAGATGGCTGTCTTGTCCAGGGAAACCAGTCCTGTCCCAAAGTGGACCCCCCAAAGTCATGCCCCTGGGCAGCCTGCACTCCAAGCCTGAGTGCTCAGCCCTCCTAGTACTTGAGACCCTCTGTAGTGGGGAAGGGAGAGATGGAGGGGGGAGGGAGGGAGAAAGGGAAGGACGGAGAGGGTGAGGGAAGAGAGAGAGAGGAAGAGAGAGGGAGAGAGGGAGGCAGGGAGAGGGGGAGAGAGAGAACAGCTGGGAGCCTGTGGCTGGGCTTCTGCACGCTTAGCATGTCCTCCCGTGTACCCAGTGCAGCCGCTGTTAAAAATAGAGCCGCACTTTGCAGAGAGATTCTCAAATGACACCCACCAAGTGCCCATTAACTCATCAGAGTGGTGATTCCAAATTGATTATTTCGAGTGTAAGACATAATAACATGTTCATCATGGAAAATAATTAGCGGTGGAGTGGGGCCCAGGGTGGCCTGCTGCCCGCTTGGCTGGCTCCCCCCACCCTGCAGCTGGGAGGGGCATGTGGGTGGACACCATGGCTGGCCTGCTGCTGCTTTCCCTGGGGGAGTCGGTGACTTAGGATGAATCCTCATCCTGCCACCCAGCCCCTCCCGCAGTCCCCCTGGCCCACTTGGGCACAGCGTGGCGCTCCTGCAGCCTCCCAGCAAAGACCCCCAGCTCTGTCCCGAGCTGGCCTCTCCTCGGTGGGCCCCTCCAAGTGGGCAGTAATTGGCTAGGTTCCAGCAGGGAGCCTGGGCTGCGATGACACACATTTCTCACTTGCTGAGTGCGGGCAGCCAACGCACCTTCACACCGTTTCCTTGGAAACCAAATTGCTCTGGCAGCATTCCACGGACACACACACACACATACACACACACACACACCCCGCAGGAGACTCCATGGGGGCTGTCATTTCACCCCCCTCTACTTCTCCACAGAGCTCCTGCCCAACCCCCCCACCCCGCCCCGGGGGTGGCCCTAAACCCAGGCAGAGGGTTGGGATAGCTGGAAATGCCCACCCTCCGGGCAAGGGAGATGAGGCGTCTCCTAGAAGAGCCGGTGTCTGCTGAGGTAGCAGATTGAGCAAGATGTTTATGTGCACTTAGATGGGAAAATGACTCCTGAGGGGGTGAGGAGAGCAGGCAGCTTATGAAATGGAGGCAGGGCTCTTGAAGCATCCCAGCATCCTTTGAGGGGGGCTTTGGTCCTGGTCTGTGTCCTCTGGGGGGAGTGAGGGAGGGGGTGGGAGCTGAACAAGAAGGTTCCTGCAGCTCCCTCCCTCTGCCCCCACCTCTCAGGGGCTCTCTCCTCCCTTCCCTCCGTTCCTCACTGTTCTCTATGTCTCTACAGCAGGAATATTCAGGAAGAGGCCATCCTCACCCTGATGGGGAGGGAGGTTCCTCCAGCCCCACTCCAGTCCCAGGAAGCTCATTCCTCCTGCCCAGCTCTCAGCTGGGTCCTTCTTCTAGTTGGAGTGGACTCCCCAAAGTTACGCCCCTGGGCAGCCTTCATGCCATGCCTGGCCAGGGCAAGGCATAAAGACCCGGCTGCCTTGCCTCCGTTGGGGCAACCTTGCCCACCTCCCACCCCCTATCTCCAGAACTGCCTGCAAGACTGGCTGAAGCTTCGTGGTGGCTGCACTGCAGCTCGGTGTCTCTAAACCTGCACGCACGTCTCTGTTTCCGAGTCAGCTTTCCGATCTCCGTGTGTTAGTCTGTGATCGCTAAAACCTTCCCTCCTTCCGTCCCTCCTTCCACAATTCTTTAAACACCTACTATGTGCTGAGCACTGTAAATGGGTCAAAGTTCCTGTTGGCATGGAGAGTGAGTTCTGGTAGGTGGAAACAGAAAATAAGAAAAATGTCGGCCGGGTTCAGTGGCTCAGTCTGTAATCCCAGCACTTTGGGAGGCTGAGTCGAGTGGATTGCCTGAGCCTGCGAGTTCGAGACCAGTCTGGGCAACTTGACGAGACCTCATCTCTCCAATAAATCAAAAATTAGCCTGGAGTGGTAGTGTGCGCCTGTAGTTCCGGCCAATTGGAGGGCTGAGGCGGAAGGATCACTGGAGCCCAGCAGGTCGACACTGGGGTAGCCGTGAGCGTGCCACTGCACTCCAACCTGGGCGATGGAATAAGACTCCAACTCAAACAAAAAAAAAAGAAAAGAAAAAGAAAAATTTCAAGGAACAAGAAGTGTACTATGCAGGGATTAAAATAGGGCGCTGTGCCCATGACTGGCAAGGGTGGGGGCTACTTTTTATAGGGTAGCCAGGGAGTGCCACTCGGAGGTGCCATTTACACTGAAATTTGAATGAAAAGGAGCCAAGGAGCCAGCACCATGGTGTACAGGATTAAAGAAACTTCCAGACAGCAAATGCAGAGACACTCAAGGCAGAGAAGAGCTTTGCACCTTCAAGGGGTGGAGTACAGAGGGGAGACGGGAGTGGTGAAGTCAGGTTGCAGGATTTGGTGCTAGAGCAAAAGCCTTGATTTCCTTCCAATGGCTGTGGGAAGGCTGGTGGTGGGAAGGGTACTAAGCCAAGATGTGACCGGATGTGAATTTTTTTTTTTCAGTTGGGAGTCTCATTTTGTCGCCCAGGCTGGAATGCAGTGGCACAGTCACAGCTCACCGCAGCTTTGACCTCCTGGGCTCAGACAATCCTTCCATCTCAGCCTCCCGATTAGCTGGAACTACAGATGTGTGCCACTATGCCCAACTAATTTTGTAATTTTTATAGAGACAAGGTCTTGCTACGCTGCCCAGGCTGGTCTCCAACTCCTGGGCTCAAGCAATCCTCCTGCCTTGGCCTCCCAAAGTAGCTGGGATTACAGGCGTGAGCCACCGTGCCTGGCCTGACTTTTTAAAACTTGAGTATTTTTATCGTGCTAAAATATATATACCATGAAATTTACCACGTTGGTCATTTTTAAGTGTACAGTTCAGTAGCATTAGGCACATTCACATGGCTGTGCCATCTGCAGCACCATCCATCTCCAGATCTGTCTCCTCTTCCCAGACTGAAGCTCCGTCTCCCTGAGACGCTAGTTCCCCATCCCCTTGTCCCCGTCCCTGATGACCACCATTCTACTTTCTG
>CAUYQG010108014.1:0-14177 GCA_963574415.1 Tarsius wallacei
CAGGAAAGATGGAGAAAAAACCCAAATCAACACAATCAGAAATACAAAAGATCAAATCACAACTGACCCTGAAGAAATACAAAAGATTATCAGAGATAACTATGTACACCTATAAGGAAACAATCTTGATAACCTAAATGAAATGAAGGACTTTCTAACATCACACAACCTTCCTCGGTTGAAAAAAGAAGACATGGAGACACTAAATACACCAATAACAACACAGGAAATTGACTTTGTCATATGAAAATTACCTACCAAAAAATTCCTGGACTGGATTGCTTTCCAGCAGAGTTCTACAAAGCATATAAGGAAGAGCTGACATCAATCCTATTGAAAGTATTCCAGGTGATTGAGAAAGAAGAAATTTGACCCAAATCATTTTATGAAGCTAGCATCATGCTGATATCCAAACCAGGTAAATATCCAACAACAAAAAAAGAACTATAGACAAATATTCCTTATGAACATAGATGCAAAAATCCTCAAGATTCTAGCAAATTGGATCCAAAAGCACATCTCAAAAATCATCCACCATGACAAAGTAGGCTTCATCCCCAGGATGCAGGGCTGGTTCAACATTTGCAAGACCATAAATGTAATTAAGCATATCACCAGCTGTAAAAACGAGAACCACATGATTATCTCATTAGATGCAGAAAAAGCTTTTGACAAAATCCAGCATCCCTTCTTGATAAAAGCCCTCAATTACCTAGGTATAGAAGGAACATACCTCAAAATAATAAGTGCCTTCTATGATAAACACCGCTAATATATTGCTAAATGGACAGAAACTGGAAACATTTCCCCTGAAAACTGGAACAAAACAAGGCTGCCCACTCTCACCCCTCTTGTTCAACATTGTGTTGGAAGTCCTAGCTAGGGCAATTAGTCAAGAGAAGGTAAACAGGGGTATCCAAATAGGAAACGAGGAAGTCAAGTTATCCCTCTTTGCTGATTATATGATCTTATAAATAAAAAATCAAAAGAATCTGTTAAAGACCTGCTTGCACTGATAAAGGACTCTGGCAAAGCCTTGGGGTACAAAATGAATGTGAAAAGACAGTTGCATTATTAAACACCAACAATAAGCAGGCAGAGAAACAAATGAAAGCATGATCCCATTCACAATAGCCACACACACAAAAAAAGAAAGAAATACATCTGCATCTTCCTAACCAGAGAAGTGAAAAACCTTTACAATGAGAACTACAAAACACTGCTCAAAGAAATCCAAGAAGACACAAACAAATGAAAAAATGTTCCATGTTCAAGGATAGGAAGAATCAACATTATTAAGATGTCCATCCTACCAAAGGTAATCTATAGATTCAATGCAATATCCATTACATAACCAACATCATTCTTCTCAGACCTAGCAATGACAATACAGAAATTCATATGGCAACATAAATGACCACGAATAATCAAAACAATCCTTAGCAAAAGAAACAAAGCAGGAGGTATCACACTTCCAGATTTCAAACTTTACTATAAGGCTTCAATTATCAAAACAACCTGGTACTGGTACAAGAACAGGCATATAGACCAATGGGACAGTATAGAGATTCCAGAAGCAAAGCTTCAATTTCTCAACCATTCATCTTTGACGAAGCTTCCAACAACAACCACTGGGGAGAGGAGAACCTATTCAGTAAATGGTGCTGGGAAAACTGGCTGATCACATGCAGAAGATTGAAACAGGACCCCTACCTATCACCATAAACAAAAATTAACTCTAAATGGATCAAAGACTTAAGCATAAAACCTCAAACTATAAGAATCTTAGAAAATGCAGGAGACACTCTTATGGAAATTGGAACTGGCAACAAATTCCTGATCAAAACCCTAAGTGCCCATACCATATGAAATAAGATAGACAAGCGGGACCTCAGCAAACTGATGACCTTCTGCAAAGCAAAAGAAACTATCAAGAGAGCAGGTAGACAGCCCACAGAATGGAAAAATGTTTTGCCAACTGTATATCTGACAAAGGTCTAACATCTAGGATCTACAAGGAACTCAGACGTGCCAAAAGGAAAAAAAACAAACAGTCCCTTTAAAAAGTGGACAAAAGACATGAATAGACACTTCTCAAAAGAAGATATACGAGCAGCCAATAGACACATGAAAAAGTGCTCAGCCTCACTCATCATCAGAGAAATGCAATTCAAAACCACATTGAGATACCACCTAAACCAGTAAGAATGGACATCGCTAGTAAAACAAACAATAACAGATGCTGTCAAGGATGCGAAGAGAAAGGGACACTTCTACACTGCTGGTGGGAATGCAAACTAGTGCAACCTCTTTGGAAGGCAGTGTGGAGATTTTTGAAAGAACTAGAAATTGACCTTCCATATGACCCAGCAGTCCCCCTATTGGGAATATACCCGGAGGAACTCAAATCATTCTATAAAATAGAAACCTGCACATGCGTGTTTGTTGCAGTTCGATTCACAATAGCAAAAACATGGAACCAATCATGCTGCCCATTGAAGCTGGACTGGCTAAAAAAAGTTATACATATACACAATGGAATATTATACAGCCATAAAGAAGGACAAGTATATGGACTTCTCAGCCACTTGGATGGATTTAGAGTCAATCATACTCAGTGATCTATCACAGAAACCAAGAACAGAGTACCATACATTCTCACTCATAAGCGGGTCTTGAACAATTATCATAATACTATAAGAAAGGGATTGGCAGTAGTGTAAAACTGCCAGGGAAGGGGGGGTAGGGTTGGCAGTTGAGGGAAACTGCCAGGGAAGGGTGGGGCATACCTCATCAACAAGGATACCTACATAATAAACATTTGTATACTTAACCCTGAATTATACCCCATATCTTAAAAAAAAGAAAAAAAACCTCCCTGAAAGAGAACACTATACTCAGATTTCACTGGTAAATTTTTTCAATTATTTAAAGTAGGAATAATACAAATCTTACACAAACTTTTTCAAAAAATAAAAAATAGAAACGTATGAGCTTGGTGTAACTTTGTTACAAAACATGACAAGGTCATTACAAGAGGGGGAAAACACCCTTTTATGAATATAATGCACAAGTCTTAAACAACACTATTAGCTACTGAACCAAGATCATAATTGGATTGATTCAGAAATGTAAGGTTGCTTCAACATTTGAAAATTAATCAATTTAATTCACCTTGTTCACAGACTAATGGAGAAGAATTAGATGGTTAACTCTAATGCAGAAAGAGTGGCTGAAAAAAATCACAACCATTCACGACAAAAACTCTTAGCACATTGGGAATAGAAGGAGTATAATCTGGTAAAAGAATCTCTAAGTCCTTTTTGTCACAATCCCCACTACTACACAATAAATCCATGTAACAAACATGCATGTGTACTGCCTGAATCTAAAATAAAAACAAATAAAAATTAAAAATAAACAAAATAGAATCTTTCTGTAAATACGGTGTTTAATGGTGAACTATAAAAAATTTCCATCTGAGATTGGTGGACAATGAAGTCCACCATCACTGTTTCTATTCAACACTGTGTAGGAGATCCTAGCCAGTTCTCTAAATCGTGGAAAGAAATAAAATTGTCGTTATTTATAGACGACATGGTTATAGATGCAGAAAAATCAAAAAACACCTTCAGATAAGCTGATAATTTAACATTGTCATTGAATATAAGGTAAACTTATAGAAATCAATTATATTTCTAATTACCAGCAAAAAATTGGAAAATAGAATATAAAATATGATAAAAACTAACAATAAACCTAACAAATATGTGTAAGACCTATACACAGAAAACGATAAAACATTATTGTCAAATATCATAGAAGACTTAAACAAATGGAAAAATACATTAGATTCATGAATAGAAGCCTCAATATTCAAGTATGTCAATTCTCTTCAAATGAATTTATATATGCAATGCTATTTCAATAAAAAATCCGAGGATAATTTTGTGCATGTGTGGAAATTGTTAGATTTGCCATGAAAATGCAAAGGGCTATTTTAGAAAGCCTCTGATGAGTTGATTTTTAAGAAAGTATAGATGATAAACTCTATTAAAAACAGATGTCAAACAATATTTGCCTCATTTGAATGCTTATTTGCAGAGACAAAATAAATATTACAAGCTAACACCATTTATATGTTTTCTCTTTTTATCATCCCCACTGCTACTACCTTTGCCTAAGAATCATTTTTTAGCTGTAGGACTCAATATAGCTTCCTAATTAGTTCTTAAATTCCACCTTTCCCCCTTGTGTCTAATCTTAAACCAGCAACTTGAAAGATTCTGTTAAAACATAAGCCTCCGTCGTGTTTCTTGAACATAGTAAGCACATTCCTACCTCAGGGCCTTTGTTCCCACTGGTCTTTCCCTTGGTAAGTTCTTCCTCCAGGGGTCTACATGTCTCCCTCCCACTTCTTCTAGGTCTTGACTCAAATCACTTCCTCTGTCAGGCCTTTCCCACCCCATTTAAAATAGCAACCCTCAATCCCACCCAGCACTCTCTGACCTTCCTTGTTCACTCTTCATTGTAGCAAATATCACCCTCAAATAAACTATGCATTCCTATTTTTTTTATCTGCCTTTTGCCTCCAAGATGTAGGATTTTGGGGAAAGTTGTGTAACTTATTTGTTGACTGTGATATCACAGCATCTATAATAATGTCTGGCATGTGGCACACCCTCAATAAATATTTGTTACGTGAATGAAAAATTGATGACTTGAAAGACACTTTGAAGTTTAAAGATAATTTTCATAGAAGAAGCCATTGCAATGTTCAATCCAGTTTTTATTTTATTTTCATAGTCTTGTTTGGTATTTTTCTCACTGGAGTCCACACTTAGACCTTCAGGGGCCCATAAAGACCACATTTCACAGTCAGACTGGAATGTTCCATGACACACAGAGTGAGAAGAATGAAGGAGCATAATTCTGCCACGAGAGTAGAGCATTTTAATGTTGGCTTCAATATTTTTTAGTACATTCATAAAATGTTTAATGAAAGTGTGATATAAAAGAAGAAGAGTGGTTTTATTAAAAGAAAAATAAAAAGTTCTTCTTGTGTTGTTTCAAGGGATCATTTTTTTGGTTTCATACTCAAAATGAACTGAAATGAGAGGACAAAAATATGCTTAAAAATAACGGATTAAGTATGTTATTTATAATCTGTAATGGAACATGCTTCCAAGAAAGTAGGTTATTTCTTTATGCACATATAAATTTGAAATTAGTACAATAAAAGTTGAACGTTTTTGGTTAAGGAGGACAGTAAGGTCAGATGTCAAACTCACAATAAAAACATTGCTACAACCAGACCAGAAAGTTACTCTCTGATCTTTTTAGGGTTTTTCAGTAAGATTGTCTGATGAATTTTCTCCTTCTTTTTTTACCATTTATAGTCTCACTTTTAAAAGACTCATTTTCTTTCAAGAATAATAACTCCAGCAAAAAGGAAAATCTCTGCATTTCAACAATAGTAGGGTTTGTTAAGGTTTTAGCTTCAAAAAGAAGATAAATAAGAAAGTCCTTTGGAGAAAAATGACTAATACTGTGCTCTTTAACTATTTCTAGAGTTTCTATGAGTAATTTTGGCATGCCACTTTGCAAAATTTTATGTCTCAAATTAATATTCATTGCAAAATGACTATAACTTTTGAAAAAAATTATGTAAAACTGGAGTTTCTTGTAGCCAATGTCCTTTAACTTCCCTCTGCCTGAAAAGAAAGACTTTACATTATTTTTAAGAAAGAGAAAATATTATGAAGTTCCAACATTTTAAAGAAATTTCCTTTATGGTGAAGTGTCTTTGGAGGTGACATCAGTACATCCTAATTCTTCTTAAAGAAAAATGTATTCACATGAAGATGCAAAATGACATAGGTAAACTTTTGACCAAAAAAATGAACAAACAAAACCCCCCCCCAAAAATAGCATCAATTTCCCAGATGAGCCTCTTGGACTTCTCAGTTTCCAACCCTCTAGCTGCAACGTAATATGACAACCTGAACAAACATGAATTCTGAAGTCAGTCAAATGCAGATTTAAACCCCAGCTCTGTGACTGATAGCTGTGTGACTTGGACAGGTGACTTAATCTTTCTAAGCCTCAATCTACTCATCAGTAAAATGGTGTTGGTGATACCTCAGGGAGGGCTGTTACAAGGATTAAACGAGGTCATTTATGAACATGGCTGGCATATGTTAGACAATTTGAGAAACAGTAAAGGTTTTGTTTGACCAATATTTCTTCCCTTCTGTTTTATGTAGAAGGTGTGGCAGGGTCTTTTAACACTCAATACATATCTAAATATCATTCTTCTTCAATCTGAACCTTTTGACCCTGGTCTACCAGCTACATGACCTTAAATAAGTGGTTAATTCACCTGGCACTCATTCTCTTATATTTTCTCTCTCTCTAGGAAATCTAATAATTAGAAAAAAATAGTTAAAGGATGTATAGTATTTACTATGTGCTCATACTGCCCTAAGTAATAATTCATTTATTTTCTACATCAACTCTATGAGATATGGCTCTTTGCATTTCACAGGCAGAGACAATGAGGATGAGAGAGAAAAAGGAACTTGCCCAAGGATACACACAAGGTGGTGTCAGCAGAGACAAGAGTTGAAACCAGAGCCTATACTTAAAGTAATTAAGCATCAGTTTATTTTCATTTGACCCCAGATTTTAATCTAAGATGATATCTCAGGACATTCATCCTTTGAATCTGGGTTTGAAAAAGACAAAGCAAAAGAAGAAAGCTAGATGGTTTTCAGCATGAAACAATCGTGAATTATGTCCCCAGAAGGTGAAGTGACACTAGTATATGGTGGCTCATTGCCAGTAGACTGTTTTTTGCCTGGCTTCCCTTGAGTAGAAAAGGGCTGGGTAAAATCTGAATAGGGAAACATATATGAGAAATGTGATTCTGGAAATAATGTCTTCCGAGTAACTCCCAGTAACTATTGCCTTCTTATCAAAATGAATCAAAACCATGTATCTAGAAAGTCAAATAATAGATAAAATTTATTGAATACTTTATGGCAGGTGTTGTACCAAGTCCATTCTTTAGATAATCTTATCTAATCATTACAGCAAACTTTTAAAGAAAAAAACTATTATTGTTTCTACTTTATAGATATGGAAACCGATATTGCAAAAGACTAATGAATTTGCCAATTATTATATAGTTGGCAAGTAGTGAAAATGGAGGAAGGAATTTCTCTATGGATGTCATTGAACCAAGGCAGAAAATCTGCGTCATTGAATGTTATAGTTGAGTTCCTTGGTTTAAGATTCCTTGATTCATCTTATTCTGGATGGATGAAAAAAACCCGAAGTCCTCAGATCATTAATGGCACTGCTAGACTTAGAACTATCCTATTAGTCTGCTCCTGTGTTTTTCTACTGCACTGCCCTGTCTTTGCTTGGGGTTAAAGAGTGATTACAGAATCCAACAGGACATACATTTTAAAACTTCTAAAATGTCTGTTTTCTGCAGTTAATTTGAAGATAATGGGAGGAATCAGTGAAGTTGGAGAAATTTTGGAGGTAGTTCAATGAGAATTGAATATGGAGGGAAAGGTCCTAAAAAGTGTCCTTAGCTGGCCCCTAGTGAGCACTGGAGTGTTTTTTACAAGAGAACTCAACTAAAAATAAGCTGGGAAAAGTGCCCCTATAGGAAAAACAACATTTCGTGCAAAAGTATGATTTCAATAAGTCAACCGAGTCCAAGTTTAGACTGTGATTCATTTTACAAATGAAGTTACACCCCCAGATCATGTATGCATCCAATTTCAGCCTTTGGCTATGTTCTTCATCACTCTTGTGGGACATGTGTTTATTAAATTATAGCCCATGCCCTATAATGTGGTGTGGCCTGTTTATCTTGTAGATCCGAAATAACATAATTACTTAAAGCTAGTTTGAATGGCATATTATTAAATTCCCTTTTTTTTTCTTTTCCACCAACAGAAAGTATTCTAATTTTCTAAATTTAAAATATTTATCTCTTTAAATTTTGATACAGTATCTTTGATACATACACAATAACATTAAAAGTTGTGTGTGTAATTATACTGTCAAATGGTTTCGTCTTCCCCCTTAATCTTCCTCCGGTGTATTCGGCTTCAACAGAGTGGTGCTGCCAGACTCTAATAAATCATCCTTGCAGGCCCCTCAAATATTGTGCCGTACAAGGGAAATTCGAGAAGGATACATATTATTTTAAGCAAATGCACATAGGCATTTTTTATTTGTACATGTGATTGAATCTTGTTGGCACTTGGCTTAATTGCCTGACTTTTAAAGTAAAGAATAGGCAGCTAGAAGTAGCAGATCTGTTCCACACAAGGAGGTGGTGCTCAGTATATATTGGTTGATTTGCCTGTTCTATGCTAGATAAAGTCAACGCAAAATTGTGTAGACATAACACAACGGTGCCAACTATCAAGTGTTCATTATGTGCTAGGCATATTATCTTTAAAGCTCACAGCCTCTCAACAAATTAAATGATGGCAAGTGTTCTTATTAGATGAAAAAACTCTGGGGCTCAGAGAGTTTAAACAGGTGAAGGAGGTCAAACAGTAAATGGTAGAGATTGGGACCTAATTAACATGGGTTGGAAAACACTTTGGGAAAGGTTGTTTTAAATGATTTGTGCAGTATTAACCCTGAAATTTTGTGAATTTAAAGAGCATGGACCATATCTTACTCAAAGGTACAATCTTCAATCCATGCTACCTTCTGGCATTTCTTAAAAAAAGAAAATGAACATTTATTGAGCATTTACCTTCTGCCAGTCTCCAAGCTGTCTCGTTACTTCATTTACATTTTTAAAACACATTGGAACCTCTCTGACTCTGCCCAGCTGCCACCTACCATGGCCAAAAGTCCAGACTATTCAGCAGAGTCAGAAGGTGTGAGTTCAAGCTGTGTGAATAGATTAGGTCTCAAATCCTTTCCGCACATCAATGTTTTCACCTGTAAAAAGGGATAGTAATATAGTCTCTCCTATTTCTATTTTCAGTTAGGATGAGCATGCCAGAATAGAAAACATTAGAAGGCAACAAAATTATATGTGTGAACAAAGTCCTTGTACAATGGAGTCATGTTGTATAGTTATAAAAATACCAAATGTATATGATCAGTAAAAAGGAGGAGAAAGGGAAATCAGATGGAAGGATAGGGTGAGAGAGAGAGTAATTGACCATGGCCAGTCATTCCGCCTGTTATTCTACTCAATGAGAATAAACCCCCGGTGAACAGGAGAGGGGCAACCTCCCTCCTGTTTTTTTTTTTTTTTTTTTTTTTTTGTGCCTCTTCAAGTACAAGCATCTCCCAGTGCTGTGTATGACTTCTAGGGATTAGATGCATGATTTTCTAATAAGATGGCCTGTAAATGCAAACCATCTGGTTCTCCAACAAAGAAATAGTCAGTTGTTTTAATGCAAAATAAAAAACTGGCTGTGAAAGAAGACTTATCCCTTGGGAGTATTTTAAAGAATAATCTAGATTCTACTTTTCAAACCATCTGTGGCAAAGCACTATTTTTTTCAACATCTTTTAAACTAATACTTTTGAAAAATACAATAAAAATTAATTACTAAAAAACAACCACTTGCTTGGAAGTCCAGCCATGCCATGTGGCTTACTCACAATTTTAGTGCTTATCTCACTGCCGACCAGAAGCAAAATGGTTTCAGGATTCATTTGTACTAGCTCACAAACCACCCTCTAAGTAGCAACAACCTATATTATATACATTACTTAACACCAATAAATAATAATGCTATTCTAAGCCCAATTTTAAAACCCCAAATTCTCCTTAAAATGGGACTCCACTTTCTGCTCAAGTGGAGACTTTTTATGGCCCTTTGATCATCTCCCTTTTTTTCTTCTCTCCTTGCTGTCCAGAGGCCCATTGCCTTTGAGCTCTTATTTTACCAATTCAGCCCCTCCTCTAATTAATCCTGCCTTCATCCTCACTCACAGTGCTCTATGTTTAGCAGTCTCTGCCCCCAACCATCGTATGTTTCTGGTCTTTTCCCTTCATTCCTCACTTTCTCACCATGAGGCTCATCCTCCTAAGATCTTGTTTACAGAAGTTTATAGGCTAGTTATGTTGACCAATGACTTTATGCATGAATTCATGGCTCAACCATTCAATGGCATTCAGATATAAACATCTATTTATTTGAACTTGCTATATTTTAGGTATTTTATTTGGAAAGATGTCAAGAAAGATACAAGTCCTGCTCTCAAGTGTATCATTATATCACTACTTCTTATTAGACCTCATTTCCCATCACTTCCTAGACTGGTTGTCCTACACAGGTTCCCGAACACACCATAATTATTCATATCTCTGTGTCTTTATTCATGCTATTCATGAATAACATGATGTCATGAGTCTTTTCTCACCCATGCATCATCGTTCCATGCTCTGCCCAAGCTTCAACTTCATCAGATACCTTCTGGAAATAGGAGTTCTACAGAGTTTCCTGGACCTGTTCCTCTCTGGAATTCTGTTGAACTTATGGCACCATGTCATGTGGTTCTAGAGCTGTTAGAACATCATTTGTTTTTTCTTCCTTATTAGGTTCTAGAACCCCCCTGGACAGCATCTTCATTGTCTGGTATAATCGTAATTGGTGTTCATGCAATATTTTTATTCATTGTCCATTGAGAGCAAGGCTTGAGCTTCAACTCGCTAACAAATATAAACATGAAGACTCCTTAAGAAATCCACAGTTCAGGGGCTGAGATCAGCCTTCTACTCTAATGTATTTTGTGATACACTTGTCCTGTCTCGTGAAAAAAATGTGTCAGTGGCCACATAAATTTCAAAACATCTGTAGATTCTATTTCCCTATTTGGAAGTCACATGGAAATTAGCATATTAAAATTTTATGAAGTCTTGCAGGTACAATTTAACTTTATTTAAATCAGGCATTCCCACCATAATTCAACCATAAAAACTTTTATTCTAAAAATACCAGTTAATATCTATCAAAACTAGTATTCCTCAAAATACACTTGGAGACATGCTGATTAGGTTACATTTCCAAGCTTAAAATGCTACAAATGTATTAAAGAGTTACTATTGATTTTGTCAGGTATCATAATGGCATGCGGTTTTGTTTTTTTAAAAAAGAAGAATTTTGTTGTTTAGAGATGAATATTAAAGTATTTATGGGTCTGAGAAATAATGTGGGGTCTGAGATTTTCTTTAAAATGCTTCAGGGAAAAAAGGGGATTGAGATAGATAAAAGAGTGACAAGATATCAATAATTGGTGAACTTTGGTTCACCAAATACATAGAGATTCATTAAGTAGTCTACCTATTCTATTTAATGTGTGAAAAGTTCTATTATAAAGAGTCTTATTTTTATGCTCTTTGATACTTGAATTATATAAAGTCAGCCAAACTTCATTAATTTGGCATTTAGCAATTCAAATTCTATGATCATTAGGACTATATATTAATTTTATTAAACTGAAATTTGTCTTTGCTTGAGAAATATATTCAAAGTTAATATAAATGCAGAGTTTCCCAAAAATATAGTACAGGATAGTTTACAAATTCCTAGGAGGCCTCAATGGCATTGTGAATGGAGCAAGAAATCAGGTGGGCATCTGTCCCCTCTCCTAATTCTAATTTTAACCCTTTAATAGACTGAAGATCTACTTGAGACTTTGTTTTTGAAAAGAGTCTTATTGCTTAAAAACACAAAAGTAAGCCAGGCTTGGTGTCTCAGCCTGTAATCCCGCGCCTTTGGGAGGCTGAGGTGAGTGGATTGCCTGAGCCCACGGGTTCGAGACCCGCCTGGGCAAGCAAGACCTCATCTATACAATAAATCAAAAAAATTAGCCGGGCGTGGTAGCGCGCACCTGTAGTTCCAGCTACTTGGAAGGCTGAGGCAGAAGGATTGCCGGAGCCGAGCAGGTCGAGGCTGCGGTGGCCGGAAGCGGCCACTGCACTCCAGTCTGGACGACAGAGTGAGACTCCAACTCAAAAAAAAAAAAAACCACAAAAGTATGAAAACCACTGCTGTACACCATGCCACTTAACCTAGATTAATGTGTCTACTGCATCTAATTTGGTGAAGCCTTTTGCTGTTTCTGATTTACCTAGATTTTAAAAACTGTTGTCTAATTCCCAGACCTCCCACAGAAGCCAGGGAAGGGCTGCATTTTGGTACTTTACTAGGTATGTAGTTTGTAGGTTGTCAGCTTACTGGCAGCCAGCTTCCTATCTAAGTCTGGTGCCTATCACACTATGATTCTTCCTCTCAACGTGCAGCAGGTTGGGAGCTTACATGTCTCCAGATACAATTCTCCATCTTGGATCAGAACTTGGGGCAGCTCAACACCACCATTCAAAATTCAGAACTCAGTTTCAGGAAGACTCTTTGCTCTAACAAGTCTAGAAGTCTCGCTTGTCCTTTTCTCCAATGGATATTCCAGAAACTAATTCTTGCCTTGGTCTCTACTGGAGGTATCTTGAAGCACAAAGAATCCCATTGAGAGGACTTTACAGGATTATTGAAGAACTTGGAAAACATCTATAAGTGGTCTTTATCAGATGACAAAATGGAGGCCAGTAAAGAGCTCTTTCAACTGCTCCTAGAGGTCCAGCTTCTTATTATACGAGGGAGTGTAAGATTTCAGAGCACCAGCTCGGGAGTTAGATAGTCTCAGGTTCATCCCAGGTGGGACACTCCTTGACCTTCCACAAGCTACTGAGTTCCTCTAAGTCACCGTTTCCTCATCTCCCATAGGGTTGAGAATAATATTACCTATCTTTTACAGTTGTCCCAAATATTTGTATCTGTGCTATTTCCTCAGCATCACTGTAAAATGAAAGAAAGTGAGATGAGCACTTTGTTTGAAGACTGTCCTGATGCAAGTATGAACTTGATATACTCTTGCACTTGTTGCAATTCTTTTGGTGGTTGTGGTGGTGGTGACTACTGTGAAGATGAAACACCCCTGTTGCCCAACAGTTCTCCCAGTAAAGAAGCTGCATAAGGAAATCTGCCTTTGCCAAGATAAGCTTCCTGGAAGATCTTAATATAATAAACTTGCTCCAGATACACCTGGGAACTAGGAAAGCAAGTTAAGGTAGTGACCACTTTGAAGATGCTATCAATTTCACTATGCCTTCCTATGCTGTGACATTGTCCCATCACGATAAATGATGGTCAGGAGAACCCACGGATACCAGACAGGGAGACTTACATTTATTAAACAATTTGCTTCTGCAGTGATTCCCTGTTCAGAATAAAAAATGAGATCAATCCAACATCATATTTCTGGTGCAGTTAACTTAATCTAATTAGTCTGGCACCGCTTTCTGAAAGCAAGGCCACTGAGGCATGCTTCCAAACACCAGAGATGGAGTGCCAGTCCCTGCCAGAAAACAGTCTTTCCAGGAACAAGACCCAATATATAGAACTGGAGATTGGTTTCCGTTCTTCACTCTTCTGCTCCGACTGTCTCCCCTTTTTCTTCCCTCTCCTCATTCCGACTTGTATTAAGATAGGCAAAAGACATTGTCCCAACCAGAATGTAGTTTGGTAAATGAATTTGCCAAACAGGTTCTCTCTCCTGCAAAGAGCATAAATCTCTACAAAAAGGTTTCAGTTTTGTTTCAGCACGTGTGAACAATGAGGCAGCCTCAGGAGGCCAACTTTAAATACTTCAGAATGAAGCGTCTTAACTCCCAAAGTACAGGCAAGCAAATCAAAGAAAAATGTCAAACTCCAAATGCCCTCTCAGCTCAGCAAAACGTCGAAGGAGCTGCTAGGAAGGGAAGAATGGGCCTTCAAATAATGTATAGCCACGGAGGGAAGAGAAAGAAAAGAAGACAATATCTGATTTATAAATATGTATAAAACAATCATTAGGCTTGGCTAGAACATGCAGTTCTTCTCTGAGTTCACTGCGAGAAACAATAATAAAATGCACGGAATTATTCAAATAGAGGCAAGAGGAGATTTAATTCCATATTTTTAGAAATCTACCAGCGCTCTTCACGCCATGGAGAGAGGAAGGGCATAGAGTAAATGAGCTCCGTGTAATCCAGTGCTTGGGCTGCGTGGAGGACACTGGCTCAGCCACAGACTTCGGCACCACAAATTAGCCTCCAGTCGCAACTGGTCAGACCTTGGCCA
>CAUYQG010108019.1:0-10612 GCA_963574415.1 Tarsius wallacei
CATCCATCCATCCATCCATCCATCCATCCATTCATCCACCTACCCATCTACCCACCCATCTATCCATTCACCTAACTACCCATGAATTTTTCTAAACTGCTATAAACTCTCTTAGGCACTATGAAGTTCAGTGGAAACAACCCTTGGTCAGATGGATCTGGCATTTGTGCCCTTCTGTCTTCAAATTGGCTGAAGTATCTTTGTTTCAGTCAGGGGATGTGACTCACTCAGAGCTGTCTACACTCTTGGTAGAGGTTGGCATGGGTTTACTCAGATCAGTGTGTTTTCAGCCAACACAAGAACCACAGAAGACAGAAGGTTAAGAGTTGAGGCTCTGGAGCTAGACAAGTCTGAGGTAGATTTCTGATTTCTGATCCTACTAATTATTAGTTGAGTGGCCTGGACAAATGACATACTTCAGCGAGCCTCAATTTTCTTCTCTAGAAAACAGGAATGTTAATAGTATCTACTTCATCAGGATGGTTGTTGGGTGATACATGATAGATATAAAGATGTTGGCATGATTCCTGTCACATGTTAGTTAAATGCTAAACAAATCACAGCTATCATTATTATCAGTAGAGCAGAGGAATTAAGGGTCGATGGGCAATTTGCTCTGGTCAATGTCTTCATTATCAGCTGAAGCTGAACTTTGCTTGAGGTTTTCCCTGAGAATACATACCCAAAGATGATACTAGAGAAAAGTCTTTTTTTTTTCCTTTTCCACAAATTTCTGCCAAGCAGGTTGGTGTCTGGTTTGAGAAGCAAGAAAGAGAAGCATTTATCAACATAATACTTAGATTTATAAAGGACTTTCTGCATTCCAAATCGCATTTATATCTTTTCTCTCATTTTATCCTTATATTCTTATCATTATTTTGAAAAGAAGGAAATCAGACCAGGGAGGTTAAGTGGCTTGCCTAAGGTCTCACAGCAAGTTAATAGCAGGGTTATGGTTAGTTTTCTTAAATGTTCTTTCCACTACACCACATGATAACTTAAGTTCAAGTTTTTGGATTTTTCTGTTTTAATAAATAGGAAACCAAAGGACTTTGGCTGACTCCTCTGGTTTTTTAATACTCTAATGCCATCACACACACACACACACACACACACACACACACACACACACAGAAACACACACACACACACACAAAATTGTATGCGTGCATTTTAGGCTACTGTGAATTATTAATGACAATCTCTTTAGTGTGTCAATTTCATTCCTTTGTTTGAAACATTCCTTTTGGCATTGGCAACAGCACTGAAATAAATAGTTTATTTGCCAATAACATAGCTTGTTAAATTTTAATCAAATAGAGTATTGAAAGCACGTAGTAACTAGGATATACCCCTTGGGAATGAGAGAGATCACTTTAGAAATGAATTAATAATGGGGTTTTTGGAAGCCAAAATGAAATGGCCAGTGGAGCCTTGATGTGGATTATTCCTATTTGAGCTGTAAATCAATGGAGCTGGTCTCACCCTGCTCCCATTAAAATTTTCTTTTTAATTATTTTCAGAAGACAATAAGATTAACCAGATGTAGGGGTATTTGTTTGTTTTTTGTTTTCTTTTGAAGGCATGAACTCTTCTTATGATGTTTTAAGAACGTAGCCCAATATTATAGCATGTCAAATAAAGCCTAGGGATCTTACACTGTCTTAGAAATGGAAGTAGGAGGCCAGATCCAGGGCTTCCATCAATCTCAATCTCTCTCTCTCTCTTTCTCTCTCTCTCTCTCTCTCTCCCTCTCATCTCCATTCTCAGGAGAACATGATGCCATATTTTGTATGATGCCTCTTACTCTCCATATTTCCCAGAGACCAGCCATGACTAGCACCTGTGAAATGATCGTGTGGTAGTTATTAGAACTGGCCATTACTATGTCAGTTCTTCTTCCAGGCACATAGTAGGATTGCATGTACTTGCCTCCTTGAATTTAGGCATGCTGTTATGATTTTCTTTGACTAATGAAGTGTGAATGCAATTGATGTGTGGATATTCTGGATAGAATCTTTAAAGACAAATGTGTGATGCGCCATTTTCCATTTTCCCTGCCCTAGTGACTCCAGAACTGGCTCATGCTTTCATGGACTGACATGATGGACAGGGGAAGTTTGGGTCCTTTGAGAGAGGGCAACATGGAACAGAGCCTCTGGTTAACCCACAGTGAGCATGTCATGTAAGCATGAAAGGAAATTATTGTTGTTTAAAGTCCTCGATATGTAGGGGTTGGTTGTTACTGTAGCACAACCAAGCCTATCCTTACTGATTCATGCAAGATAGTCTCATGCATACATTGCCATGGGAGTCACATGCATTTATGATCATGAATTAAAATCTGGGACTTCTAGTTCTTTGGAGAAGGAACTGTGACTTTTTCATCTTTAAACATCTATTGCCTAACTGAGTGCCAAGAATTTAGTAGATACTAGTAATGTTTTCTACATGAATTATTCAGAAAAATGACAGCCTAACTTTTGGAGTTAGATGGCTGGGATGATGATGATAATAATAAGGATGATGATGATGATATGATGACAACCTTATTGATGCACCAGCAGATGCTCACTATGTGTCTGCCACTATGCCAAATAAGTTGATATGCCTTTTTCAGTTCTTATGGTAGCTCTATAAAGTAATATAAATGTCCTCATTTTGTACTTGAGAAATCAGAGCTATGGATCAAGTAAGTCAATTGCCTGGGACCATCAATAAGTGGCAGAATCCGGATTCAAATCCAGATACAGTCACGTGCCACGTAAGTCTTCCAGTTAGTGATGAGCTGCACGGACCACTATAATCCCATTAATCTCTCTCTCTCTCTCTCTCTCTCTCTCTTTCTCTTTCTCTCTCTCACACACATCTTCATTCTCAAGAGCACATGATGCCATATTTTGTGTGATGCTTCTTATTCATCATAAGAGGATGAAACTATTGAGTTGTTTCTGTTAGTGGGAAAGATTTTAGACAGAAGCTTTCTTAACAATAGAGCTGAAAAATTCCTATTGCCTCATAATGTCTTGACATCCTGATCCTGTGTAGGTTTATGCTAATGTGTGTGTTTATATCTTCATTTTTAACAAAAAAGTTTAAAAAGTAAAAAACTGAAGATTATAAAATAGAAAAACTCATAGAATAAGATACAAAGAAAAAATATTTTTTGTACAGCCATACCATGTGCTTGTGTTTTAGGCCAAGTTATTACAAAGGTGGTAAAAGAGTAAACACAGTAAAAAGCTTATAAAGGGCTGGGCACAGTGGTCCACATCTGTAATTCCAGAATTTTGGGAGACTGAGGCAGGAGGATAGCTTGAGACCAGGAGTTCGAAACCAGCTTGCGCAACAGAGTGAGACTTCATCTCTATAAAAAATAAAAAAATGTAGTCGAGTGTGGTGCCTATAGGTCCAGCTACTTGAGAGGCTGAAGTGGGAAGATCACCTAAGCCCAGGAGGTTGACAGTAAGCTGTGATCGTGCCACTGCATTCCAGCATGGGCAACAGCGTGGGACCTCAACAACAGCAACAAAAAAGTTTATAAAGCAAAAAAAGTTACAGTTAGCTATCAATTTATTATTTAATTAAAAGTGCCTTCACAAACTTAGTGTAACATATGCGTACAGTGTTTATGAAGCCTACAGTAGTGTACAGTTATGTTCTAGGCCTTCACATTCTCACCATTCACTCACTGGCTCACCCAGAGCACCTTTCAGTCCTACAAGCTTCAGTAAGTGCTCTATGCATTTGGACTATTTTGTATTCTTTATATTGCATTTTTTACTGTATCATTTTTATGTTTAGATATGCTTAGATGCACATATGCTTCCCATTGTGTTACAGTTGCTTACAGTATTCAGTACAGTGACATGCTGTACAGGTTTGTAGCTTAGGAGCAATAGACTGTACCATATAGTCTAGGTATGTAGTAGGTTCTACCATCTAGGTTTGTGTAAGTGCACTCCATAATGCTTGCACAATGATGAAGTTGCCTAATAACACATTTCATCTATAACTTTATACCTATTTCATAGATTCTCAGTGGAGGTGAGAGATTTCCCACCCAGAGGGCATTTGGCAATGTCCAAAGATGCTTTCCATCATCACAACTGGGGAAGTTGTGGGTAGAAGCCAGGGATGCCGGATAGCCTGCAATGTACAGGGCAGTCACCCAAATAAATTATCTGGCCCAAAGTGCCAATGGTGTTTAGAACCACTGGTTATCCTATGATGCTTTTAACCACTAAGTTATACCATCTCTGGACACTTCCATCTTCCCAGAAATAAGAGACACAAAAGCTTCAATATTTCCACATCAACCCCCTGGAAAATGTATTGGAAATAAATAAATGTGTTTCTAGATTGGTCACGTTATAAAATATAAGTTTACATACAACTTTTCAGAAGTACACCTTTTCTACAATGTGAGAGATGCCTGAAAGATGATGCAACCAGCAGGTTCAACAGACAGGACTGGCAGCAATTCCAGACAGGTGGATAGTGCTGTCATAGTGGAAGTCTCCACAGCCTGTTATTAAATCAGCGACCGCTGTCCCTGGTGCTGAACTACTGTCAGGCTCTCAGAGACATGAATCAGCAAAGCTCCTGGATTTGAGCAGAAGTCCTGCCCACACACCCAAGTGCACATGCAGGGCTAAACCTTTTTTCTTTTCTAACCACATCTCAAGGGCACTCTGCCCCCACCCTTGGAACAAGTTAATTAGCATGTGGGAAACATTGCTATTTTTGAGTCCATCTTGAAGAATTTTCAGTCTGGGGTTTGACAGGGTGGCGATTGTTTTCCTTCCATTATTCATTCCTTCAACCTTCAAGGACTTTTCCACCACTGAGTACACATCCCTGCCACAATGCTGGTGCACATGCGTGCACGCACACGCGCGCGCACACACACACACACACACACACACACACTATACTAAAAGGTAGGGAAGAGACCAGGAAGCAGGATGTCCTACAGAAGGAGGTAAGGGAGGGAAGTGGTAGAGTATAGAGCTCCATTCTTAAAGCAAACTAGCGAGGGACCAAGATTTGATTGGCAAGTGGGGATTATATTCCTTCCTTTCATCTCACACTATGAGTTAGGTGGAAAAGATGCTTGATAAGAGCTGGCGTGAGCTGATCTCATCCCAGAAGCCTGTCTTTGGAGGTCATTATGTCCTTCAAGAAGTTGGAAAAATTGGAAGGTAAAATGCAGAGGATCCAGCAGATGGGAGTAACTCTCCAAGGCTAAAGATGGAACAGGAATTGGACTGTTATACGGTGTCTCTGTCCTCATACTTGGGAAGGATCTTATCAGAGAATTTACATGATGTCCACTGATTCCTGCAGAGCAGTCACAGAGATATGATCCCTGCAAAGAACACTTGATATGCACTTGGGTAAATGGGTGAGGGTGTATATTAGTGCATGTATGTTCACACATGTGAATATACACACATGTAGTTATCAATGTCATGTAAATGTGTGGGAATGCTTGCATCAATTCATGTGAAAACACCCATGAATGTTCAACAATGTGTGATAGAAATAGCCACTTCTCCTTTGGATCCATGCTTCTCCTGGGTAGTTTTCTTTTTCTGTTTTGATCACTTATCTACCAAAGTGGATAATATCAAGAGTTTTTGCATCATGGATTGACATGTGGTTCTCAAGCCCTAGTTTTCTCATATACCATTTTTCTTTCCTTGAATACCCATCATGCTCATGAATTATCAAAGCTGAAAGAGCCTCCAAGCACTTAATTTTATAGGTGGAGAAACTGAGGTCCAGAAAAGTGAGTTAAATCCACACAGAGTCAAGGTCAGTGCCTTGGTACGATTTCATGACTCCTACCCTAGGGCTACTTCTAGCTCCTAATCATGATTCTAGGGGACTGGAGAGAAATGGTTTATGAGCCAGTCAGCACAAATCTCCCTTCGACCCCCTAACATGAAGGGACTCTGCACCTTCTTTCCTTTCTCCAGAGATTCTGGACACTTAAGTCTTGGAATCTGACCTGCTCTGGGGACAGATGGTCCTAGGCTAGCAGGATCTGACTCAGTCATAGATAAAGATCTCCTGGTAGAAAGACATAAGAGGTTGGCACTAACATGAGATATGGAGAAGATGCAACTGCCTAAAACCTTTTGTGGCTCCCCATTACCCTTAAGATAATATCACATCCCTGATGGTGCACAGCAGAATTCAGTCCCTTCCTACCTTCCCAGCTTATTCTCTTTTAATTCCCAGCTTCCCCCCACCTCCCCACATCCTTGCCAGGGCAGCATTTCCCTAGGTGGGCCAAACTCACTCTCACATCAGTCTTTGCACATACTGAGGACACCTACCACAGATCCTCTCTTCTTTCCCAACCAACAATTGCATATACCCCAAGCTTTCTCCTAATTCGTGTAAACTCTGCAAGCTTTCCCTGGCTCCCCAAATCCTTGATAAGTATTCCTCTTAGCCTATCAATCACCTAAGTTGAGATAAACAGGTTTGTCCTTAACTGGTATCTGTATCTGGTTGGCTCAGTTCCTGCCACACAAACAATGAATGAATGAATGAATGAATTTTAAAAACCACCCTGTGCCTTTTCAAATAGAGTGGGTAAGGGGTTGAATGTAAAGGAGAAGGGAGGAGGGTGGGTAGAGAAGGGGACATGGAATTTGTGGAATCAATGTTCCTTAATCCAGTACCCAGATGGAAGTGGTCACAGGGTTGAGGACTGCCCAGGAGACCCTGAATGGCTGCCATGTTGTTCACGGGCCTTGAGCTTGCTGGGCATGGAGGAGGGCCGGGCGGAGGTGTCTCCAGCTAAATAGCTGCAATCCAGAGAGAGGTAATTGCAGGATTTGGAGGCAATTTTCCCGTCTGGCTCTGCTGAGGGTGGGGTGGTGATCACAGACTTCTCCACTGCAGAACTCACCGGAGTGGCAGACACAGTTGTGGGGGGAGGGTGGTGGTGGTGGTGGATGGTTTGGTACCAAATATGGCTGCTGTGGGCAGGGATAACCTTAGAAAGAAAGTGAAATGTGTTAAGGGAAAAACAGCTCTGGAAGAAAACAGTAGGAGGGAAAAAGGGGGAGGCAGGGGAATGGGACTGGAGGGTGTTTTCTAGGAAGAAGAGGCAGAGGCTGGCTGGTTTCCAATCCAGGGCGCATCCAAGGAGGTAGGGAGGGGAGGAAGATTTCTGACAGCAGTTAATGCCTCCAAGGGATGCTCATGTCCTTTCCCCTAGAAGCCTTCTATATTATGGTGGACCCTCTTCCACAGAGGAGTTATGGGAGGGGCAAGGTGACCAATGGGTTGTAAGCTTTGACTCAGAGATCCTGGAATCCAATTCCAGCTTTGCCACCTGTGGGCCGAATGATCTGAGAGTTATTTAACCTCTTTAAGCCTCAGTCTATCTCTCTGTAGAATGGGGACAATTCCTTTACCAGTCTCAGTCTCAAGGAGTATCTATCCCATTGTTATGAGGGTTAAAGATGAGATAGTTCATAGGAAGCACTTAATACAGTGTCTGGGACACAATATGGGTTCAGTAAAGATTGATTAATTATTGCTAATCTTTAGTATTTATGAACAGCTAGTTAGTCCTTACAATGTATTGGTAACTTTATTAATAATTAGTATTATTAAAGTGTTATTATTTGCCTCGGTATTTCTAGTGCCTCCCAAAATGTCTGGTACATAGTAGATAGAAAATAAATATAATACAAATAAATGAATGAACAAATGAGTAAATCAAGAAAGCATTTATTATGCAAGGAGGCAGTTACATGCTTTTCACCTGCTGTTCTCTCTGCCTGGAACACCCTTTCCCATTTTCTTTACCAGTAATTGTTTATCCATAGGTCAAGAATTATCCCAGAGAGTCTGTTTTCCAGGATATGTTCTTCCTGGCATCACACAGGGGAGAACATGGTTTTATGCCTTTGCTCTGAAAGTAGCTGTGAGGGATAGAAAAGACCCTCTGGGGATGTGTGTTTCCATTTCTGTTATAAGCTTAACCTTGAAAGTAATCTTGGAAAATCCCTTGATACCTTGTGTCTCTATCTTACCATCTGCTGAATGGGAGTGATGATACTTATCAAGGAATATTGTTGTGAACAGCTCTCCTCTCTTCAGAAATACTTGCTAATGGCCAGAAAGATTCCGAAGGAAAAACATATTTATTGAACTCCTCCTGTGGGTCAGGCATGGTAGTAGGCTCTGGAAAAAACTTACTGCACAAAACAGGCAAGTCCCTATTATAAGGAAGCTTACAATTTAACATGGGAGACAGGTATTAAAGAAATAAGTGCTCTGAAAAAAATATGTAATTATAATTTGTGATATGTGCAGCAGAGGAAGGAAGAGTAGGCAACTAGGAGAGACTTACTTGAAATCTGAATGACAAGAAGAAGATAGTCATTCAAAATGGTTAAGAGGCTGGATAAGAGCATCCAAGGCAGACAGAATAGCATGTACAAAAGCCCTGAGGCAGGAGAGTGAACTTGGTGGGTTTGAAAAAAGAGATGAGAAGGACTTGAACAAAATGAGAAAGGAGATGAGCGGAAGAAGACAAGATCAGAGAGGTGGACAGGTATCAGGTCTTGAAAGCCTTGCAGGCCACAGCAAAGAGATTATAAGTGAGACAGAAATGCGAGCTCTTCATAAACAGTAAATCTTTGTGGGGAGGTTACCTAAGGCCATCACTACGGTCCTGTCACCAGCCTCTTGGCTTCCCCAAGAGTGAGGTGAAATATGGTCATTCTTGACAATGGCTACCCTGGTGTAATGATGGCGTGACATCAAATGACGCCTCTACGTGACAGCATGGCATACCTAAGTCCCATTGTGGCTGCACCAGGCGCTGTGGCCCTGGTGATGCCAGCACTTAGACAAAGCTGAGCTATTATCAAAGGGGAGGGAGCATCCTGCAGACTGTTTTGGAGCCATGATGTATGTGGCTATTCTGGGCCTGGTGGGAGGGATTCTGGAAGGGGGCTGGCCGGAAGAGCAGAGTTATTTCAGGACATTGCAGCAGGCAATTTGTAGCCTGGGTATACAGAGCAAATCTGGATACACTGAAGGTGCCCAGAGACCCTACAGTTGCTGGAAGCTAAGGGATGTCCTTAGATGGCCCCGGAAGAGACTTGGTTCTGTCGTGAGGTGGAAATGCATGGCTCCTGGATGCAGACAGAGCAGGCATCTATGCCTGCTGCACGATTTTGGGCAGGTGCCCACTTGGTGCCAAGCATATTGTCACTATCTTACATGTGCTAGCTCCTTGTGTTCTCCCAACCACTTTGTGACAGTTTCTGTGTTGTTCCCATTTTACAGACGAGGACACTGAAGCTCAGAGAGCGTAAGCAACTTGCAACAATCCTGCTGCTATTAGAGGCAGAAGCAGGATTTGAACTCAGTTCTCCAGATTCCAAGCTACGTGTTCTGTGTTATTCTTTCTTGCTCTTCTTACCCATGACTGAGCAGGGTCACCTGACAACTGAATGAGATGATACATGCAAAATACCCAGCACAGCTCTTGGCAGAGACTCTGAAACTGCTATTGAATTTGTACCAAATGTGTGACATTTTATTCTTGTTGGGGGAATAAAGGCATGTCTTAAAAATCCAACAGAGACTGACTAAATTGGGATTTTGAGAATGGTGTTAGCCACTTGGAAAAAAAAAATCCTGGATTAAAATGTGTTTTTCATAAAAACTCTGGAGGGAAGAAAAGTCACAACGTTAATTACATTTGTAAATAACACTAACCTATGTACTCTTTAGAAGAGTCTTGCGAGGCATGTGGGGAAAAAGTTACTGTCCCCATGTGACAGCTGAAGACACTGGAACCCATAGGGCTTATGAGGTTGTCTATCATCACGGAGCAAACTTGTGGGAGAGAAGTGACGAAACCCCAGTCTGCTCCTTCCTGATGCAGCCCATGAATCTTCTCAATGAAGATTATAAATAAGATTTCACAGAGGGTATAATCTTCCCTGCTGTGCATCCCTTCCTTCTTGTTTTGACAAGTGCCAGATGCTCCTCTGAGGGACCGCCCCCTTCTCTACTCTCAGTCCATTTGATTTGGGCAGAGGTGGCTTCACCCCAGCACTGCAGATGAGCACATGACTCAGCCCTGGTCATTCTAAGCATCACATGCCCCTGGCCCCATTGACTGGCTCAGAGAGGGGAACTTATCTGAACCAGGCCAGTCAGAGCCTGCGAGTCTCAATTTTTGAACTTTTATTAGCCGGACTCGGTGGCTCAGCCTGTAATCCCAGCGCTTTGGGAGGCTGAGGTGAGTGGATTGCCTGAGCCCACGGGTTCGAGACCTGCCTGGGCAACTTGGCGAGACCTCATCTCTACAATAAATCAAAAATTAGCCGGGCATGGTAGCGCGCACCTGTAGTTCCAGCTACTTGGAAGGCTGAGGCGGAAGGATCGCCGGAGCCCAGCAGGTGGAGGCTGCGGTGGCCCGGAGCATGCCACTGCACTCCAGTCTGGGTGACAGAGTAAGACTCAAACTCAAAAAAAAAAAAAGAGAACTTTTATTGAAGACATTAAGAAGAAACCATCCCTTGCTAGAGGTTGCTAAAAAAGATAAAAATGTGGAGTTCTA
>CAUYQG010108020.1:0-30252 GCA_963574415.1 Tarsius wallacei
CTTGCTAATCACCGACCACGTGCCAGGCACTGGGCCATGTACTGGGCCACGGACTTCACAGACGCAGTTCTGCAGGGCAGGCGTCTGGCAGATAAGGAGACTGTGGCTCGGAGGGGTCGGCAACCTGCCCAGGGCTACACAGGGAGGCAAGTCCAGCAGCTGGAGCCTGTACTCGACCTCAAGTCTGTCACCTAACCCTGATGGTTCTTCTCTTTCCAGATTGGTGGTTTTCGCAGACCAGCGCAACGTCTATGACTGAAGCAGGAAAGGGACTTGGGGCCTGCCCATCCTTCCTCCTCGGGAGTCCCTGAACTCGAGAACCAGAAAGCAGTTTGCAAGCATGACGCGCCTGATCTCAGAGGTCTCCTGCCAAATTGGACTATGTGATTCTGTCATCTGGAGGCGGGAAGGAGAGAGGGGGACCGCACTGGCAGATGTGGGGGAGATGCTCCGAGACTGCAGCCTGCGATCCTGGGCAGCAGCGGCAGGGAGCTTGTTCCGGCAGGCGGTACCCAACAGAGCTGGTTCCATCACGTACAGACACACTCCAGTGGCGACGTGCGTGAAGCCCTCTGCCCAGAGCCTGGCACAAGGTGAGTGGCTCTGTGGCCATGGAAAGGTGTTGTCTTTGCCCACCACCTCCACATAAGATTCACTGTAGCGTGCTCAGCTGCCGACGTCACTGCCTGTCCCTTGGAGCTGCGTTCACATGGACACCGGCCTTCACTCACTGGGCCGAGATGAGAAAGGGATGAGCTAAGCCAGCCAAGTCACCAGTGGCCAGAGCACGTCTGGAGCCACGGTGCTTCTGCAGCTGGGGTGGTGGGGTCCTGAGAGATGGCGGGAAGCAGGGCCCCTTCTCCAGTAAAAAACATGCAAATAGTCACAGAAGGCTCGCAGTTCCAGGCGGAGGGCTGCTCCTGGGGGCCTCAGAGATGCCGTGCCGGGTCCTCAGGCCAAGAGCCGCCACCGGATGTCGCAGGGGACCCCGCCTGGCCTTTCACTGCGTCCCCTGTGGGCAGTCTGGGTCACAACACCAGCCTTGAAACGGGAGTCTCACTCTCAACACAAGGCCAGTAGACTGCAAATTAGGAATGTCGAGGCCATGGACCCCAGCACCTGGAGACTTCAACCACTCGCCACTCTCTTTCCTTCCTTCTGCTGGCAACAAAGCCCCTCTCTGCTCATGGGGAACTCACTCCACATTATTCTGGTGAGGTCAATCCTTTCTTGTGGGACACAAGTCAGGCCCTGGCCAAAGATTCTGCTTACTGTCTACTGCCTCCTCCTGGCCACATTGCCTCAGGCAGGCAATCCAGCGGGGCTAGTCCCGCCCCCTTGGCACTACTGTTAGCGCCATGACAGAAGAGGCACTCTCTTCCCTGAGACCCGTGGCCGTGAGAATGGTGGAAACTGGTGCTGATGGCTGCCTCTGCCATTCTCAGAAGAGCATTTCTGAGAATGAAGCCAATAGAGTTACCCAAAGCCAAGGGACAGACAGCATAAAAGATAAGGGCCTGATGCTGTCTTTTGAACTCCTGGATACCGCTGTGCCTGAAGCTCATACCAACATAGACATCCTAGTCATGTGAGTCAAGAAACTAGTTTAAGTTGCATTTCTGTTACTTACACCCAAAATAATTCTAACTAATAAAAGCAATCTAAAGGAAAGTAAAGCCCAAAAGGAAATCCCCTTTCATGGATAGTCCTTGTAAAATCCTAGGCTACTCCTTTCTGGCAACGATCCTAATTAGAATATTTTCTTGGCTGGGTGCAGTGGCTCATGCCTATAATCCCAGCACTTTGAGAGGTTGAGGTGAGAGGACTGCCTGAGCCCATGGGTTCGAAACCAGCCCAGGCAACTTGGTGAGGCCTCGTCTCTATAATAAATAAAAAATCAGCTGGGCATGGGGGCACATGCCTGTGGTTCCAGTTCCTTGGAAGGCTGAGGTGGAAGCTGCCTGAGCCCAGCTGGTTGAGGCTGCAGTGGCCATCAGCATGCCCCTGCACTCCAGCCTGGACAACAGAGTGAGACTCCGACTCAAAAAAAAAGCTTTTCTTCTTGCAACATTCTTGCAAAAAAGTTCAAGTTTAGCATTGCCCACACATCACCCTCTGCCAACAGCTCATCTCTGCACTTCTACCACCAGTTAGACAGGACCTCTTGTGATACACATTCCAGATACTGACTGGAAGAAGAGAGGCCTGGAGGGGGCAGCAGGACCCTAGTCCGCAGTTTGCTGCCGTCAAACAAATACTTGAAGCCAAGTCTCACGAGCCCCTCAAACGGGCCCCAGAAGGTCCTGAACACGCCCGTGCAAGAAGCAGCAGGAGAGAGGCATGTGGAGCGGGTGAAGAGGGCCACACGAGGTCAGCGTGGATCCTGAGTTCCAGAAAGCTGAGAGGGAGAATATTCCCAGAACGCTGTCGGGAAGTTGCTCGCTATTCTTTTAGAACAGGGGTGGTAAGTGGATTTCAACTCGGGCCACGGCTAAGTCTGGTCCACAACTAGAATGCCATGTGAGGTTGGCATCGAGCAAGCCACAACCATGGTGAAGTTCATCATGAGAGTGCACGAAGACATGCATTAGGCTGACGCATAGGTTTGTAGCGCTGGCTTTTGGCATGGCAGCACTGCAGTGTTGTTGGGAGCTCATCGTTTGTCATTTGGAGTGACAAAGCTGTACTTGTGAATGCGCCTTGCATTTTGCAGATTTGAAGAAAGTTAGCGCTACTGTGGGCTAAAGATGAAGGAGCGTTAAGCAGAAAAAACGAACACTTCCAACACACTCTTCTGTTTGCATTTAACAGAGGAGCAGAGGCAGCGGAGGTCGCTTGAAGTGTGGTGCCGTGTGTGGGGAGAGCGCCATCGGGAAGACCGGTCTTGTTTTTTCACAGAGGGCCGCTTTGACCTGAGGGATCCTCCACATTTAGGAAGGCCCTCGGGCTCTGATGAAGACCATTTAAACACTTCACTCTGTGATGATCCACGTCAGCCAACTTGAGAACCGGCGAACATGATGACCTGTGACCGGTCAACCATCGGGCAGCATTCTCATTCCATGGGTGAGAGGGAAATGCTGCAAACTTGTGCGTCAACCCAGTGTCTGTTACTCTAGCGGAAACCACTCAATTCCATCCTTGGATTAAGCAAGACCAACAGAAACGCACACTGGTGGAAGCTTCCCTTGGGCCGCACTCAGTAGTGATAGCACTGGTCTGCATGGGGAGGTCCCCCTCACTCTACCTGCTAGAGGGATGTCATGGGCTACCGGGGTGGTATCATCTCTGTGAGCAGTGTGGAATCATGATCAGCTAGCCTCGTGTCATCCGAGCTTTCATCTCACAGCCATGGTGAACAGCCAGCAGAGATGTCTCCTTCTAGTGCCGGTTGCTCAGGAGATCAGAGGCAATGGCAGGGCCCACCCCAGATGGACAGGTCTCACCGGCACAGGGGCCCAGGCTCCTACTTTACCCTACTCTGCCCTCCCTGCAAATTCCCTCCCTACTCATTTTCTGAGGCTCGTTATTCTGTATGTACATCTGAAAGCTACCTCGAAAACCTTTGTCAGAAGACAAACCCATGCATGAGATCAACAGCAACCAACACAACGCAAAACAAGTTGGAGGGTGAGTAGAGGGTGATGTGACAAGCACTGCGGGCTGTGGTGACCCAAGGGTGGGGGTCCTGGACAAGACCAGACCTGGGCTGCTGTTGGTCAGCAAATGCCTCCCCCACCCAATGCTCCATCCCTCCTGGGCAGCGGCCACTCTCTCTTTAGGACTGTTGGTTGCCGTCCCTCCCCAGCCCCCCACCAAACCCAGACACCCCCTTTCTCTAGGACCTTGTGCCTTGATGTAAGTTGTCTGTGGCCGGTAACAGCCCAACGTCTGTCTTCTCTCAAGGGCAGGTTCGTTTGAGCCAGGTATTTTAAAGAGGAAAAGAAAGCTCACAGGAATATTTCACTAGCGATGGGTGATAAAAAACTTTTAGGAACAAATGACTGGGGGGGGGGGCTTCCTGCAAACCTCGAAGAATTTTGTGCAAAGCGGTTAGCACATGCCCTCACAGTCTGTACTCCCCAGACATCAGCCACTAATCATTGCTGTGGTCGCTGTGACTGTGAGCCCACCTCTACCTCTCGACTTCCAGGTGTCCTTTGCCCACCACCACAGTGCACACCCGCCCTTCAGGACACCAGCTGGCTGGAGAGCTGCAGGCCATGGGGCAATCTCAGTGACATCGCATGGGTATAAAGTGCCTGCACACACGCTCTCCTGTCTGGCCTTCCCAGCAGTCCTCACGTTAAACATGCTTCCCATCTTACAGACAGGGAAACCGGAACTCAGGAAGACTGAGTTTGTCCGGTTCCAGAGCTGGGTTCTTACCCATGTCTTGCAGGAATCACTCATTCTTTCCGTAACAAGTAGCTGCTGACATCAGATTCTCTGGAGTACAGGGAGATTCCGGGTCCACCCCAGACCTGGTGAGTGTGGGTGGCCCAGGGGAAGGAGCCTCGTAGGATTCCCAAGAGCTGCTGGTGGGTGGACACACATGGGGCCCAAGATGCTTCCCGGTTGAGAACCTGCAGCACTTTCGACCCTGTGCTGAGCACAGCGACTAGAGGGCCCTAGGCTCTCCAAGAGCTAACAGAGCAGCCGAGGTGAAGGAAGAATAAGCCAAGGAAGACACTGCCTGGCTCTGAGGTCAGAGCAGGGAGACCATGGAGGGCAGGAGCAGGCTGGGAGGGCACGCCATGGGGAAGGGAAGATTCCAGTCGGCCTTGCAGAGTGGGGAGGATTTCTGGTAGCAAAGGGTGAGCAGAAGGAGACATGCTCAAGAGATGCAGAACAGACCATCTGGCGGGAACAAAGGGAGCAGCAGGAGGGGGGCAAGATGAGGGGCTAGGTCATGGGTGTGGGGAAGCCAGAGGAGCCTGGCTGGGGGACGGGGGCATGGCTGGCTTCTGAGTAGAGAGCAGCATGCTGAGCGATGCCCGGACTGGGGTGGTGGTGCTGTGCAGAGAAGAGGTAGGGGTGGACGGAAAGCCTGGTCCTGGCAAGACCACCCGGGACCCCGCTGAACTGACAGAGGCCCTGAAAACCGGAGAAGGGTCAGGACTCTAGGGCACTGGCAGTCAGAACAGGGCGAGGGACAGGCTGCGATGGGACTCTGACTCGAGTCATCTTGCCCCCCGGGCTCCTCTCACCCAACCATGGCTGTTTCCACACAACCCATAAACACGACGACAGCTTACACAGGATGGCCACAGCTCCCCCACTCCCCGTATCTACACTCTCTGCCATGTGATTCTGCAGCTCCTCTGGTCAAGTAGAATCTCTGTCTATACACAGCTTGCTTTGACTCACAGAACGTAGCAGAAGCAATGTGGTAGGAATTCTGAGCCTAGGCCTCAGGATACATCAGCTCCCTTAGTACCCTGCCCAGTCACCATGTGAACAAACTGGGTGACCTGCAGGGTGATGAAACCCACGGCCCGGTCACTGCTATCATGCCAGCTGGCAGCCAGGTAACCTCCCAGAAACAAAGCCTAGCTGACCTGGACCTGCAGCTGCCTGCAGACACATGACTAGTCCCAGCTGAAACCAGAAGAATCACGCAGCTGAGCCCAGCCCAAATCACCAACCCACAAAACAGTGAGATAAGTGACTGTTACTTTGAGCCAGTCAATTTTGGTTCAGAATGTGGGCAGTAAACTTTGGGGTGGTTTGTTATGCAGCACGAGCTAACTGATACACACTGCAAATAATGGCATAGCCACAATATCAGGAAATGATGCCACATGAAGCCCCAGAAGCCTTCCCACTTGAAAAAAAGTACATTACTTTCCCAGCTCTTAAGGAAATTTCCTACAACCATAGAACTGTCAACTTACAACAATCACATTTAGAGGAAAGGAGAGAAAATACAGAGCAATTCGAAAGAGGAGAGCGGAATAGCTATAGCTGGGAGCCAGTGTTCATGACAGCACACCGCAAGGGACTGTCTGAATTCCTTGGCTGAAGTAACATGCTGTTGTCATGGATACTGCCCGAGACGAGCCGAGCATCAACAAGGGCCTGGAAATAGTTTCATTACCAAAAAAATGTTTCTATCTTAATAGTATTTGGCAAGTAATCATGGATCTTTCCCCTGCCCAGGGTCTTAGCAAAAGAACATGGGTTGCTCTGTTTTTTTAAGTTATGGAAACATCATAAATCATTTTGGAGAGAGGAAAAAAAAGTACAAACAAATAGACGTCTAATCATAGTACTGGATGGGATACATTTAATTTAGAAGTGTGAATACCATTTCAAAAATAATGTCAAACAGTCACTTTGTTTAATAAGTGAAGGAGAACTTACCAGTAAGACTCTGTGTGGTCCAACGTCTTCAGGCTTTAAGGAGTGGAACGAATCTGAAATAGAATTAAACAAACATTCCATAAGTAAATCACGTTTGGAAAGGGTGTGCTTTCCATCCCAAGAGAATGCCATAATGTCAAGCACTGATTCTTTCAGTTAAAGATTCACAAAGCTTTTTCTGGCTCTGATGGGATAGGGAGTGTTTTTTGCCCACATACTTCAACTTCCTGACGAGAGAGCCTTCTCTCATTTACGGCAGGGCGTGCTGGGAGGCTGAGCCAGTATAACTATAAATGGTAGTGTTTTTGTCCAAACCCCTCAAGCTAAGGGAAGTCTCTCTGGTTGCCGCTCTAGCCCTGGTCCCGCAGCCCCCTTCTGTTGAGACCCTGCCATGGCTCCCTCTAAGGAACCAGTGAAATACTGGTGGTGCCGAACACCTTGCAGGGCAACGGGCGGGGTGTACAAGGCTTTCTGACAGAGGCCACCTGACTATGTGGAAAGCCAGACATTTCTGTCCTATTGACAACGTTGAGCCCAGGGTAGTGCTGGCCAACGGAAATAGAATCCAAGCCATAAATATATTCTAGTAGCCACATTTAAAAAGCAAAAAGACGAAGTCAATTTTAGGAATATATCTAATTTAACTGCATTTACCTAGTTTTGTTTTGTTTTGTTTTTGAGTCGTGGTCTCATTCTGCCACCCAGGCTGGAGTGCAGTGGCATGATCACAGCTCACCGCAGCCTCGTCCTCCTGGGCTCAGGCGATTTCTCTACCTCAGCCTCCTGAGAAGCTGGGACTACAGGCACATGCCATGACGCCCAGCTAATTTTTTAATTTTTGGTAGAGATGAGGTCCAGGCTGGTCTTGAACTCCTGGGCTCAAGCACTTCACCCTCCCTGGCCTTCCAAAGCGCCGGGATCGCAGGTGTGGGATGCTGCACCCGGCCACATATTATTTTTTCAACATATACAAATTGTGAATGGGATATTTCACATTGTTTTTTCATACTACATCTTCAAGAGTCGGCACATCTCAGCCTGAGCTGGCCACATTTCGAGCAGTCAGTGGCCACACATGGCAAGTGGCTACCAGACTAGGTAGCGCAGGCCTGGCCATCTGTTCTTGGCCTTCACGTGTGGCAAACATGGAAATTTCATTCACCCTTCTTCCTTCTCCCCATTACCTGCCATTACTCCCACTTCACGGTGTCATTTTAACAGAAATCAGAACACAATGACCGCAAACACTTAAACACGTTTACTATGTGCCAGGAACTGCTCTTGGCACGTCCCCATGCTACCTCTGTTCATCCTCTCAGTAACTGTAAGAGGCAGTGCTACCATCACTCCCATTCTGTGATGAGGAGCTGAGACACAAGACAAGAAGACGGTGCTGGAGCTGGGATGAGAACTCCAGCCATCTGCCTCCAGGGCCCGTGCTCCTAGCTACTACCTCTCAATTAAACCTAAACAGCTCAAAATAAGATGATCGCCTTCAGTTTTTACGGTAACCACCAAGTGATCCAAGTCTTTTCTCATGCTAACAGGCGAGACAGCAGCAGTGACGGCAGATGGAAGACCTATTGGAGGCTCTCAAATTAAATTAAAAACAACTTGGGGTGGGTGCACAAAACCCACACACAGACCTGGGCTCAGAAAGAACGGCCCGGGCTGGCAGGAGGGTACCGTGGGGTCTTGTGGAAAGTCTTGCCTTTGTGCTTCTGATGAGGGAAGGGCCTATGGCTTTCGCCAGATCCTCAAAGGAGCGGGACTCCCTGTATCTGTCTCATCAGGGGAAGGGAGTTGGAGGGGAACGTCACGTAGGAAAGAATGAAGAGAACGCATCCTTTTTGCTCTACTAATTCATGAGCCCCCCAAATCACGATCAGTGAGCAAATTCAGACCTACATAGGAGAGCTTTCTGCCCAGACCACAGAGAAGGAGGCTGGCCAGTGACACCATGGGCCGAGGCCACTGCAGGGCACAGTCTCCCACGGTGAGCCTTGAACCTGCTGAAAATACTTCTGTGGCATCCTCTAGGTGTCAGGATCTAGTCCAAGCTCCTCAGCCCAGTCCAAAAAGCCTCTGCAGCCTCGTGCCTGACCCCCATCCTGGGCATCTGGCTGACAGGTCCCGGAATGCCCTTGACTCTCACTCCTCTGTGCCTCTGCGGATTCTGTCCCTTCTGCCAAACGTGCCCTTTCCCTACAGTGTCAGCCTGTCTTCATATCTCCCGTGCACGACGCCACTTCTAGGAAGCCTCTGGACTCCCTCAACTGGCTTAGTGACAACCTCTCTGCAGTAGCAGCAAAAAAGTAATACTCATTCAATCGAGTGACAGCTGTATGCCACTGCCGTCCTGTGTTGCAGAGCAAGGCATGGCAAGGCAACTTCACTGTGCTGTGCACATCAGTACTTACATGAACCCGGATGGTGTAGCCCAGGACATGCCTAGACTTCACAGAGCAGCTGACGGCCCCTAGCCTGCAATCCCACACTGTGTGTGACTGTACCACACTACCGGTGACTGTCTCACAAGGGCAGGTATTTGTATATCGAAATATAGAAAAGGCACGGTAAGAATACAGGTCTCACAGGCAGTCCCCCATGGACTGAACACCATTATGGGTGCGTGACTGCACACCTGGCAAGAATAAAAGCTGGAGCTTGGGGCCCCTGTCCAAGTGCTCCTCTCCTCCTCTCGGAAATCCTATGAGGTAGACTCTCCTATCGCCCTAGTCAGCAGGTGAGCACACTGAGGCACAGAGGTGAAGTCAGCAGCCTGAGGTCACATGCTCGCTAGTGGCAGAGCCAGACTGTGAACCCCAACAGTCTGGGTCCAGAGCCTGCGTGCTGGACAACCATACCAAGCCCAGCTCCTGACAGGGCTCACGGCTTCGATGCGTTGCCCTGTTCTTGCCTGAGTTACCACGAATACCTCCTCTAGTTAGATTTCCACCCCCACTGGTCTCTCTACCCTCTTGTTTGCAGAATTCCTGAAGGATGAGGATGTGTCTGACTTGTCTTAATTTCTCCAGGACCCAGAGGTGTCTGGTAGATGCTCGATAAAGACATACACAGGAAGACACTGGAACAGCATCGGAAGGACAGAAGACAGGGCTGTCACCCGAGCCCGATAAAATGCACCAGGATAGAGACTCCAAATACGCATGTTAACAAAGCAAGCTTTAACATCATCTTTTAAATCCAGCCAGTTCCAAGGAGATGGTCACTTCCTACGCCTGTTCAGTACCAGAGGGAAGAGCTTGGCAGGCGTGATCCAACACACCTCCAAGAAGTTCATCAGCTTTGTTTTACATTGTGTGTGGAACTAAGTAACAGCATGCCCATGTAATAGCACGCCAACAGTCTCACATGCCAGGGGTCTCGGATGGCCATTATAAAGGAATGCCAGAAAACACACATGCTGAAAACCTCCTCTGGCTGCCGGGACAGAGCTTGGACATTCTGCCCTGGGGTCCCATGGTATGTTTCTTTTCCATCACTCTCTAAACTCCCTTCAGGGGGTGATGGAAGTGAGTTTTCTCTACCAGTGGGAAAGAAAACAGTTTCAAGATCTGGGACACAGACAGCTCTCCAGGGAGAGAAGGAGCTCTCTCTAGCCACATGAGAATTTCATCAGGAGTCTGGCCCAGCCCACCCACTCGCAGACTAAGGTACTCAGTCATAACACCCACCCTCTACACTGTATCCAGAAGGGAAATGGAATGGTGTCTTCCAATGTACATGGTGTCAGCCTCATCTATTACTAACAACCCAAGTATACATTGTATTCTGACTCTGGCTGTCTCATCTCCTCCCATGTAATAATAAACGACAGCATTAAGTCAGTTATCACTGAGAGGTTTACTGAGTCTCGATGATGCGCTGGGTAGGGCTGTAGGAGCTGGAGATGCAGCCCAAGCCAGGTTAAACCACCGCCCTCACGTGAGTCCCTCACATGGTGATGGGAAGCGGCAACTCACACGTATACAACAAAGTCAACAAGCTCATCCCAAGCACGTCAGCAGGGAGTGAAGAGTTTAGCAAAGTCTCTCTGGCAGCCGTGTGGAGGAGACTTGAGAGGCAACAGTGGGTCATTGTGGGACTGTCCAGGTGAGATACAGCACCTTGGCCTAGGATGGGGCAGCAGACATGGGGTGTGACTGATTCAGTATGGGTTCGGGGTAAAGCATTGGGACTTGCTGATGCTGCGATGTGGGGAGGAAAGTCAGGCTTTCCACGCAGGCAACTAGCCAAAGATGCCTTTGCTTACTCAGGGAGAAACAGGTGGAGAGAGAAAGAACATCAAGAATTCCAATCTGGCTGGGCTAACTCAGAGATATCCGAGGAGGATGTCAAGAGAGCATTAAGAAGGCTAGAACTGTGCTGTCCAATCCAGGAGCCACTAGCCCAGGGGAGTCTTTATTCTAAATCAAACACAGTAGAAACTCACTTTCTCAGGAGCACAAGCCACATTCCAAGCGGTCAGGTTGCCACAGGCAGCCATAGCATGGGGAAGGCATGGGTACTATTCGGTTTTCACTTGCAAATTCCGCTGTGATGTGATCTCAGATGGCAAAACAGATGTCAAAGGGCCTCTGACACACATGATGAGTCACAGGGAGATACTCCACAGAGGTGGGGCGAAGCTGAAGGAAATATGCCCCCTGCTTGAAGTTCATCAGAGAACTGAGTCTGGGATGAGATGCAGGCAGGGCCACTCACTCCGCAAAGCGATGATGGATGTTTCAAAGAATCACAAAACATGAAGTCTTCAGCTGCAGAGGTGAGAGAGGAGGAAGCCCCACTGAGTGCGGGCTTCTGCGCCAGGAACGGCACGCCGAGAGCGTGAACCGGCCAACTTGAACCAGATGGCCCCACCCGGTCATCTCCACCTAGGGACTGGCTCCTCACCAGAAGAGCCGGTCTGGGCTGTTTATCGGGAGAAGCTTTTCTACCTGGTCACTGTCCTAACCCACACAGAGCTCTGGAGGCCTAACACTGTGCTTTTAATTGAGGTGGTTTATGTCCTCAACTCATTGGCAGAGAAACTCGGGTTGGGGCGTTCTGATAATGCCACAGCCAGTGTGAAACTTTAAAAACACACATGGATTCCTATTTTGCTATACTTTAAAAGAAAGTGATCAACAGTCAGCATAAACAATAAATGGACACATTACAGGCCACATATTTTTTTCCCATGTTTTCATTGAAAGAGCAGTGGCAGCCTTGAAAGGACAGCAAGTGTCTTTGGAATCTGCCCCGATTCCCACCACTCTCGTGCTGCTTGCTGTCTGTCTTTCCTGTTACCCTTGACAGACAGATGTGCTTTCGTATGCCTGTGGCTGACATGCCATGAGTGCAATGCTAAAGGCTTTGGAGTCAGACAGACCTAGGCTTGGATGCTGGATCCTCGGCTAACGAGCTGTAAGTCCTTGGACAGTGTGTCTCTAAGCCTCAATTTCCTAAGGTGCATGAGGGGATTAGTAAGACCTTTTGCCTCTTGTTGCTGTAAGCATAGAAAGGGAAAACGTTATTAGCTCAGTGCCACGAGGAAGAACTCTGAATGATGGCTAGTGTTTCTTTGGAAATTTGACTTTAAATCTGAAATATTTTTGTACATATTTATACACAGTCATAAGTCCTTCATGTTGCAAAGTCATAATTTCCTAAATCACTCCCCCAGTACGGGCTAGTTGTTACCGCCAGTCTTATTATCATAAATTTACACTGGACATGTTCATGCTTAGCTTTCTCATTCCTTTATCTTACTTCTCAGCTTCTTTCAGTTCCTAACTGTAGAATTACCAGTTTTTTGGCTTTAAAGGGTTTTTTTTACTAACATACAACACCACCACCAACAAAATACTGGACAGTTTCTGAGATCTTGATATTTTATACATAACACAGCATTCTTAATGCTGTTTTATTTTGCATTTCTAAGATGATGAGTAAGGATATACATTTGTTCATGCTTGTTTATTCATGGCTTGTCACCTTGAAAAATATAAAAAGCTTATGTTCTTTGGTCACTCGTGTATAGGCTCTTGATACTTTTCTTATGGATTTGAATGAGTTCTTTATAGTGCAAGATAGTCAACAGTTTATTTGCTACGAATATATTCCCTGAACTTTTACAACTTGAAGACAGACAGCCATGTTTTCACTTGCACAGCATTTAATAAATAATATGCGACCGCTCCATTTTGCTTCAGCCGCAGGAGCTATGACTTTGCTTCCTGGCAAAACGTGTGGCTTCTGACTGCTTTTCCAAGTCCACTTACACCCACTCGGCCCTTCAGATCAGCCCTGTGAATGAGCTGGGAAGTGTGACAGTCCCATGGCATGGCAGAGAGGACAGATTTGACAGGCCAGGCGACTCAGGCAGGGCCACTGAGTCCTGCAGACGGCCACAACCAGACTCTGAACCTCCCTTCTTTGAATCACTGGCCCTCTCATGAAAGGAAGCTTGTGAGGTGAAAAATGAAGAGATGCATTCTGTGCAAAATGAATGATTATTCAAAGCACCCGTTCTCTACTGCTTCCTATGAGGAGGCCTTGACCTGCGCCAAAGGCTCTAACCGAAATGTTAGTGTTTTTTAGCAAATCTTCCAATACAATGGCTGACACTGCAGGCCATCCTTATAATATTTTCCATGCAGGCAAGATAATTTAGACCTCAATTAAGTTTTGTTTTCATTATTTTTTAACCTGGCATAAACACCACTTCTCCAAACGTTCCCTCATTCTTTGGCTTCACGAAACCATCCTTCTTTCTGCATTTCTAACAACCTTTCGACTTTGTACTTTTTAATCACAGGAACTTTCAGAGTATGCTGCACTTCTTATATTGAACGGTAAAGGTCCAAGGGTCCCATGTCTTATTTCTACCTCCTAAATTGCCTGGCACCAGGCTTTGCTCAGGGAACACACATGTAAGGTTCTACAGAGAGATGGGGGAAGAATTTTACATAGTTAAGAGAAAGTTAAAAAAAAATTACAGTTTTGTTAAAATAAGAGCAATAAAGTATAGGTTGCATTCACTGTGCACTCTGTTACACTGTTCCTTATTTTGGCAAGCACACGGTCACGAGATAGTTCCAGCACATTCTTGGGCCAGAAGTCTGCATTAGCTAAAGAATACTAAACAAAGCATCCAAAAATGTTTCCAACCTTGTATAATTCTGTCCCTATATCTCTTATGTGTTTATATGCAAGTTCTGATATAGCTCACTCCTCAAAAACTCACCGCATACACACACACACAGCACATGAACACCAAGTCTTGGTCAGCATTTGGGAAAATCTCAGATAAAAATATGGAACATCTGTTTCCTAGTATCAGGAAAATTCACAGGAAATGATTAATGTTAACTAGGGAGAAAGACAAACAAACTGGATCAAATTATGAAATGAAAACATCCAAAATTCACAATTTGAGACCGTATTGCCTGTGAGTCATCAGCTCTTCAGAACTGAGAGGAAGATTTCGCATTTTATCGAAATGCTTGTCATGGTGGAAATATTTTTATTCCATGTACATACGAGTAAACACGAAGCCGTCTGGCTAGCCCGCACAGTGCCCCCAGGCCCTGCGTCTCCCCCGGAGACTTACGTAAGCCCGGGCAGTCAGTCGCAACTTCTTGTGCGTTTCCACAACATGTCTGGTGCTTCCCGGGACGCACCAGGACCCAGCTGAACCGAGTGGCGGTCCCTGGATGAGAGCATGGGGCTCTTCTGAGATAGGTCCCGTGTGGTGTGTCTCCCAGGGAGAGCTAGGACAGGGACGGGCAGCCCCACGGCAAGGCCAAAGAAAACTGTTGAAGAAGGGGATCTGCGGCTTGCAGCCCTTCTACCATCTGGCTCCGTGTAAGCGTCTCTGCTCCTGCCAGGTGCCTGGCAATGGGCACGGAGCTGGGGGCACAACAGACAACACCACACACTTCCTCTCCTCGAGGGGCCTTTGGTGGGTCATACAGACAGCCAGGAGGCTCCAGCTCTGGGGACCCATCATCTACTCATACTGGTCCCCATTCCAGTCTGGAATGATCAGGGAAGGGTTCCGGGAGGAAGGCGTGTTGAAGCCAAAATGTGAAGAACCACTAGGATGAACCAGAAGAGGAAGGAGGGAGGCCTGAGCAAGGCAGAGGGAACAGCCTGTCCAAGGCCTGAGAGAAAGGCAGCCTTGTGCACCCCGGGGCTGCAAAGCGCTTAGTGTGTTGGGGCAAAGGGCTCCAGGCTGGGGGGGGTGGGCTTCCTCACTAGCAGGCCACAGTCAGGCAAAGCCCAAAGCAGGCCACTGCAGTGAGGATCACAAGACAGAGGCCTTCCTCCTGGAAGTCTTACTGATCATTCCAGACTGGAATAGCGTACTTGCGTCAGAGAGCAAGCACGGATGACACAGCGGACAGCCAAAGCCCTTCTAGGTAACAGGCTCTGGGGGGTCAGAAGACAGACCACCCCGCAGCCACAGCCTCAGAGTCAACGTTGATCCCAATTCCAAGGAAACACCAAGAGCCAGCTCCCTACCGGCCCGACCCTATGAGGGAGCAGGGCTTGTTCTCAACCCCATGAGGAAGACAGAACTGCTTCTGTTTCACAGATAAGTTGCCAGTTTTAGAAGACAGTGCTTACTGGTATTTCCTTCTGTGAATTGATCCTGCTTGTCGAGGGAAACCGACTCATCTTGCTTGGCTGGGACTTCCCAGTCTTAGCCCCAAAAGTTCCATGTCCTGGGAATCCCCTCAGTGCCACACAAGTCATGCTGGTGGGTCACCCTGCTGGCAGTTTGCAGGCACACGAAGTGGGCAACAGCATTTATTGCCCAGACCTTGGCGCAGGACTCGGTGCCAGTTAAACAGGATCTGCCTCCCCAAGCTCACTGGGGCCCTCTGAGCTATAAGGTCTTTGGAATAGCATGGGGCTTTTCTGGGCTCCTACATCCCTTGCAATAATTCACACTAAATAATACTTGCAAAGCAAAGGCCTGGCTGAGGGCCTCGGGAACACTATTTGTCCTGCTAAAGTAAAAAAGCCAGGAAAGGCTTGCATTTCATTTTGTTGTTGTTGTTGCCTGAAAGTTAACCAAGTATCTTTCGGCTTTAACTCTTGGTACTGAACATCTTCCTAAAGTACGTGAGTCTACTCACAGAGAGAGTGGTACACGGATTTTCAAATACCCTTGTTAACTAGGGATCTGACGATACCTCACCCATTGCATTTTCATGGTTCAACAGTTAAGAAGGCCTAGAAGACACAAGGACAAACCACAGTTTCCAATAAATACAGGTACAGTAGGTATTACTTTATAGCAATAGACAAGAGCAGGAGGTGTCTGATAGATCTTGATGGGAGAAAAGAGGCCGTACAGACGTACAGAAAGGTGTGGTGAGCACTGGGGAGAAGATGAAGCTGTCTTTGTACTTTTGCTGCAGTGCTGTTGACAAAATCAGTGGGAGCTCGGAGATATTGCACCTTTTTACCAGATCACAGGAAGCAAAAGCTCTTGAGAGCGGTCCTCTCCTTACAACAGGGGTGATGAGCCAAACAGTGAGAAGGTCTTCAGTCGGCAGAAGATGCAGAAAGACTTCAGACTGACAGTGCCAGGGGTCCGCTGGCAAGTCCTGATTCTCCAGGCGGCCTCCCAGGAAGCTCAGCAAGGGTCACCCAGGCTCAGCGCTCTTCTTTCCCCCTTATTCAAGCCAAAAGTCTTTGTTTACCTCTGCCTCCTCTTTCCCTCTATCGCTTAGGCTAGAGTACAGCGGTACAACCATAGCTCCCTGCAGCCTGGGAACTCCTGGGCTCGAGCAATCCTCCTGTTTCAGTCTCCCAAGCAGCTGGGACTACAGGTGTGTGCCACCACCATCAGATAATTTTAAAATTTTTTGTAGATATAGGGTCTTGCTATGCTGCCCAGGCTGGTCTCAAACTCCTGCAACACTCCCGTCTCGGCTTCCCAAAGCTTTGGCATTATAGGTATGAGCTTCAATTCACTTTGGTGAGAATCCTGACATAGGAATCTATGGAGATAAGATCCTTGTAATCTTTCTGACAAAAAACAGTGGTTGTCAATGAAAAAATATTCACAAAATCTGTGCTTGAATAGAGCAAAAAAACCAAACAACTTTTAACTTTAGAAAACTGAAAAACAAACAAACAAAAAACCCACGAAGAATACAATTTAGCAGCATTTCCACCGGTACCTTATGTTACAACTATGTTTCTCTCTAAAAAACTCCAGTGTTATTGGAGCATTCCAGGTAACCGAGATTTTGTCACATGCTGAGAATGCTCATTCTGCCAGAGGCTTAGTCTTCCGATCCTGTTACTCCTCTGGATGACACCACTCCACCAGACATTGAGACAGGGTCAGGTTGTCTGCCTCGGGGTCAGGCAGCGCCATCAGGGAAATCAAGGCCTGAGCCTGGATCCAAATTCAAGCCCCGGAAGGGTCTGTTTTCACTCTGCCAGACTTCCAGTGCCGATGAGCAAACCTCCCCCAGCCGTGGACGCAGAAGAAGGAAAGGAGAGGTGCTCCTCAGGTGAGGCTGTGCGCCTCCCCCCAGAGTCCGGGTTGCAGATGGGGGTCGGGGCAGGGGTGTACTCGGAAGTGTCTCATCCTGGTTTGGGGACTTTGACTCCACCGAGTAGTCTTAATCTCCAGCTACCAAAACATGGCTCAGCAGAAAATATTTTTATTATTGAAAATGAATCAAAGAAGTAGGTGAGATACATGCCAAGGTGCCGTTCATCTTTTCCTGAATCATGAAGAGATCAACAACTTATTAAACAACAAAACCCAATTAAAATCCTAACTCTGTTCAACACAATTCACTGAAAGTCACATCAACAAGAAGACCACCCTGAAGTCCACCAGCACGCTCAGTGCCACCCAGCTTCCTCACGCCTGCCGCCTGCCGTGCGACATTGGTTTGCAACCCTCCACTACACATTCCTGCTGATTTTCTCCATTTTAGATACATTCTGAACTACATAGACAATCTGCTCATCCCCATTTGGGGAGGTACACACACACATAGTCACCGTCCCAGGAAAAAAGTAAGAACCAAGACCCAAAAGCCCAGGGCTAAGGCAAGAAGCCTGCTAGCCACCACACCACTGGGAGGAGACCTCAAGGTAGATCCACACTCAGTGGTGCTCCGAGACTGTGTAGCCAGCCAGCCGCTTCCGGCCCGCCCCTGCCCCTGGGGATTTCCTGCTTCTCCTTTGGTCATGGGCCTGCATCCACGACTTGATTGTAAGGTCTTCTGGCCGCATGGGCCTTACTTGATTCTTCTTGCATTTGTTCCCCTTCCCACAATAACTATCTTTTAATCCGACACAGCCGAGGTTTTCAATAAATGAAAACGACCCATCTCTGGATGTACCTGTTGATGTCTGTCTATGACGGAAGTGCTCCCAGAGGCTCGGGGGGAAGGGCACGCAACAGTTAACCCGGAAATTCAGCTCCGTCTCTCTTCTTCTGTCAAAACTGGCTTCTGTTCCTGCAAACACGGCTCTCCCGATTCCAGAACAACTGGGGGTGCTGATGGTGCAGGATGGTCTTTCTCAGTCTTTAAAACCCACACCCTTTTTGATCCCCTTGCCTTTTCCACCCAGATTTGGATAAGCCATTCCCACTGATAGGAATTCCCAGTCTCCTTTGCTGGGTTCACGCCCCTGCCCCAAACCTGACAACTTTCCAGTCTCAGCCTTCTCTTTGAACTCCAAGTTTATTTATCTGATGGACATTTTATTAGGAATTTCAAATAAAACAAAGGCCACAACTAAATTCTTTCATTTTTTTTTTTGAATCAGAGTCTCACTTTATATCACCCAGGCTAGAGGGCAGTGGCATGATCATGGCTCATGCCAGCCTCAACCTCGTGGGCCCATGGGATCCTCCCACCTCAGCCTCCTAAGTAGCCGGGACTACAGGCGCACCATAACCCACCCAGCCCGTTTTTAATTTCTTATAGAAATGAGGCCTGAAGTCTCACTATGTTGCCCAGGATGGTCTCAAACTCCTGAGTTCAAGTGACCCTCCCGCCTCGGTCTCCCAAAGAGCTGAGATTATAGGTGTGAGCCACTGTGCTGAGCCACACAGCCACATTCTTAATTGTCTCCCTGACTGCTCCACTCTTGGGACTCCCAGGGGACACAGTGGGTCAGTGGGACACCACCATTTATGCCTCGGGTCCAGCCAAAGTCCTCATTCACCTTTGGCTCCTTTCTCACAAATTCCACATCCAGTCAACCCATCAGCAAATCCGGTCGGCCCTGCCATAAGACGGCTCCCGAGTCCAGCCACGACTCCACATCTCCTGCACGACCACCTGGTGCAGGCTGGCAGCCTCTCCTACCTGGGACGGCTTTGCACTCATGCTTGCGCCCCCTCCCAGCCCCGTCTACGTCTCTGTCTAGCAGGGAGAGGCCCGATCAGGCACTTTGCTGGGTCTCACAACTCTGCAGCAGCCTCCCAGCATGCTCAGCGCACGCACCAAAGCCCAGCCCTCAGTCCAGGAGTCTGGCCACACCGACTCCCCTGCAAGGCCCAGCCCCGGGTACTCTGTCCAGCCACACCGACTCCTGCCTGCCCTCAAATACGCCCGCCACTCCCTGCCCTGGGCCCGACACAGTCTCTTCCTTGTGCTTGACCTTCCCCTCACAGGCCCCTAGGCCTCACCCCTCCCTGCTGGCTCCTTCGGGGCGCTGGTCAGGTGCACGTCCTGCCCCCCTGCCCTTCCGCCTTGCTTTTCTTCCCAGCACTCCCCCTTCCTGGCACCGTGTGTTCTATCTGTTGAGTGATCACCCACCCTCTCCTTCACTGGAATGCAAACTCCATGAGAAAAGGATGTGGTCTGTTCACTGTAGTGCTCCTAGGGCCAGAGGGAACGCCTGGCACAGACATGGGTTACTGAATAGAAGCATATTAGCAACTGGCCAGAAGTATTTTGTTGAACTTGACTTTCTGATGTTTGTATTATCAGGATAATTGTTTCCCCTTTCCTCAAGCGAATCACGAGAGAATGCATGATTTGTGAACTGCGCTTGTCTCCGCCTTGTGACGCCGGTGTCCCCACTGGGCATTTCTGTGTATACACACTCATGGCCAGCCCTGAGTTTCTGCTGAGCGCCTGGCCTGTTCTGTCGCCTGCCTCCCAAGGAAGGCTGGAAGCTTTGCTGCCTTAAGAAAGGCTCCCAAAGTGAGCTAAGAAAGCCTCTGTCTGCCTGTCTTTGGTTGTGGGAGCGTGTCTCTCCGTTGTTCTGAATCTGGCAGGCTCAAAGGGTTTGCCACACTGCTTTTGTGGAATGGTTTGATTCCGTGCAGTGTGGGTCCAGCGGCCACAGAAAACATTGTGGCACATCACGAAAACTCGGAGAAGACCCAGAGCACAGCTCTCTCCTGCCAGGAGTCTCCAATCCATGGGGTTTCTGGCGGCTTGGGCAGCATGGGTGCTTTTCAGAAGGGCAGTGTTTCCTTCATGAATGAGCCCCATTTATCACGATGCACAAGTGGGCAGAGTCAGTGCCAAAAGGACAGCCATTCTCCCAGCCGCTGGCATCTTCCCAGGGTGGCAATGAATGCCCCCCATGGGGCCTCTGTCTCTCTGTGAGTTCCCCATCCCCTGACTTGGCCTCTCAGCAAACCTCAGCTTCAGAGAGCTTGGGCAACTGCCACTTGTTCCCATGTCTTTCCTCCTTTTCCTAAAGCACAACCTTTCTGGAGCTTTTACATATAAGACTTTAAAATTGTGTGTAGAAACAAGATATTCCTAATCTCTAATCGCTTGAGAATTAAGTAGGACACAGCACAGTTCAAGGACCTGGTCAAAGTCTAACACTCGAGGCAACATAAATAGAAAGCACTGAGGAGGACCAGTTCTGCCCTTTTACCTCCTGGACAGATAAAATGCAACACACTGCATGCAAATCTCAACGAACTCTTACTTACATGTATTTCTTTAAAGCTTAAAGTTTATGCTTGTGACATGAAATTCTATGCCATCGTTTAAAATTTAAGTTATTGGGTGGTTTGTCCAAGAGAGGAAATGGCAGATGTTGACTATTAAGCATTTTGTCTCCCAATTGAAAAGCTCCCACAAAAACACTGATTTTTTTTTTTAAAACCACACATCTGGATTCCAAGAACGTGTATGTGTGCAGTTAACTCTGGACTTAATTCCACGGCAGGCCTGGCATCCCTCACAGGCTGTGCAAGTGGCTTCCTTTCTCCCTCTGTTCTCTGGACCTTTCTCCCTCTGTTCTCTGGACTCCAAACATGGGTAGAGCCAAACAGAAACCCAGCAAAGGTGATATTCTGAAGGACCCCTGCTCCTTGCAGGCACCTGCTGGGCTTCACTGCCAACCCTCTCCCGGCCTGCGTCCCTCCAACACCGCATTACGCATTCTTCTCTTCATTCGGCTTGGTGGGGAAGTATTTTGCTAGCAGCCGTTTGGCTAGTTTCAGCACCGGGTTTCTGATGTTAGTCAGGGTTGTAGTTTTTTAGAGGCTGACCACTGACTCCAGAAACTATTTCTCTATATGAACTATTCAAAAAGGGTGCCAGGGGTAGGGGAACCTCACAAACACAACAAAGAGACAGCCAGCCACAGAAACATTTTTACCTAGCTTAAAACCAATTTTTTCTTTTTCTTTTTTGAGTTAAGGTCTCGCTCTGTCGCCCAGGCTAGGGTACAGTGGCACCATCACGGCTCATGGCAGCCATTACCTTCTGGGCTCAGACGTTCTTTCTGCTTCAGCCACCTGAGTAGCTGGGACTACAGGCACATGCCACGACACCTGGCTAATTTTTTGATTTTTTTGTAGAGGCGAAATCTCAGTATGTTGCTAGGCTGGTCTCGAACTCCTGGGCTCAAGCAATCCTCCTTCCTCAGCCCCCAAAACTGCTGGGATGATAGACGTGAGCCACCATGCCTGGCCACCAGCAGAATCATAAAACATCAAATGGAGCTTTGCGAATCCTGAATCTCTTAACGCAGATAACAGAGTCTTACAAGTAAATCATCTCCACTAAACTTTAACGTTTGCTTTTTTTTCCTGTTTGTTACTCTTGTGAAAATCGACCAACACCTCGGATGTCCGTCCGCCAGACAGTCCTCAACACTTCTCTGCTGAGCAGAACCCCTGTTTGTTCAAGTGGAGATGCTGTGAGCTCAGGAAAGATGGAACCCTGGTCTAAGGAAGGGGTGTGTGCCCTGCTCGCTCCAAGGCCTGAGGGGGATCTGTGAGTCTGCTTCCTCATAATAGCCTCATAAGGTGTGATAGACACCTCCTTGGCTCTCAATTGTGAAACTGGTCAAGAAGCACTGAACTGAGACAGACATGTGGTGACCTCTGGAAGGCAAGGCTCAGTTTTAAAAACTCAACACAACCAAGTGGGTGGGTCACAGGGATGAAAGGCACACAGGCCTCTTCCAGACTTTCTGAAGATGTGAAGAAACAGCCCTACTTGTCCAGGCCACACTGGCCAGCTTGCTTTCCTGTGACTTATGACCTTGATGTGGAAGATGAGGTGGCAAAAGAGAGGCTCACGGCTTTCTGACTGGTCTCCTTTTACCTAGAAGTGAGAAAATCGCTTAGCAAACATCTGGCTCGTAAGGTAAATCTGACCTGCACCAGCTCTATGGCTCAGGAGGGGGCCTTCAGGCCTTCCCAGTGCAGAGTGCTGGCTCCATCCACCTACTCAGTCATCCAGCCGCGGGGCCAGGCACTGCACTAGGCGCTGGGAATACAAGCAGCCCAAAGGGCAGAAAGTCACTTTACAGAAAGTCACTCACTTTAGAGACAGGCTCTGGGGTTCAGGAGGTTTGAATGCCTTCCCTAAAACTGAAAGTCAAGTGGCAGAGTTAGGGTGCAGATCTAATACCGGGAGAATTCACAGGCCTGCGCTTGTCACTCGGCCGTGCAGCTTCGAGCACCACTTTGTTGGCCTGATTTAGAAAGAACAAAGCTGCACCGCTTTGGAACCCTCCACCATCACGACCGTCTCCACCCACGCCATCCGCGGTTAAAGCAGCCACCCGGCACCATTTCTAGGCATCTGCCTCCAGCCCAGGTCTGCTTCCTACCTGGAGTCTGCCGGACACCACACCTGCAGGATGGAGCACATGTGGGGCCTCAGGTCCACAGCGCGTCTTCTTCCCCACTTGGCGGCTGCTGGCACACCAGGTGGAGCCTTGTCTGTCCTGCTCGCCAGGACCCAGCACACTCCACACACACGGCAGGTCCCTTCACACACATCTGCTGATTAAATGTGCGAGGAAAAGTAGCCAAAGAACAAGATGCTGTCTCAGGAAATGTTGAACGCCAGCTCTGAGGACTCTTAATTGAATGAGTGGGTATTACTTCAAAGACGTTGGCAGAGCCCCGTTCCAGAAGGTGTTTCACAAGTTGCTGACTAAGTTCTCCGGACACGATGTTCATAGCAAATATGTTCCACTGTGAAATATTGGAAACAACCCAAATGTCCAGTATTTGGATGAAAAGTTAAACCAGCGGCGCAGGGGTTTCTTTTTTTACAGAGACAGAGACAACCCAAATGTCCAGTATTTGGATGAAAAGTTAAACCAGCGGTGCAGGGGTTTCTTTTATTGCAAGGAGGAGGATGGGCGGTGTGAGGACACGGAAAAGGGGAAACGTGAGTCAAGGTCAGATGCAAAGACAGACTGACAGGGAACACACTGATTCCAACTGCACAAAATATGCACAGGGAAACTGACTGGCAAGAGAATGTGAAGCAGAACTCATAAGAATACTTCTTCAGTGTCCAGAGTCGGCGTGGTGGCTCATGACTGTGATCCCAGTGCTTTGGGAGGCTGTGGTGGGAGGACTGCTTGAGTCCAGGAGTTTGAGACCAGCCTGGACAACAGAGCAAGACTCTGTCTCTGTAAAAAATAAAAAAATTAGTCGGGCATGGTGACACACACCTGCACTCCCAGCTCCTCGGGAGGCAGAGGTGAGAAGCTCACCTGAACCTAGGAGGTCGAGGTTGTGGTGAGCTTGTGATCACGCCACTGCACTCCAGTCTGGGTAGCAGAGTGAGACTCTGACTCAAAGAAACAAAAACAAAAACAAAACAAAAACCAACCAAACAGAAAAGGATACTTCTTAAGTGCACAATAAACATTCAGAATGTAATAAAATAACGGACAACTGGAATTATTTTAATAAAACAGCTCTACCACTTTTATCTCCAAAGCTCTTCTACTGATCACTGTTACAGAATTCTAACAAAACGCATATTCATGATCTAACATGCGATCCATTTAGAAAAACATGCCTTCGATGTGCCCATGATGAAAGTGAATGAATGCCCTGCTAACAAAAGACACCCATTTATTTGCCGTGCTGGACATCCACGACATTCGTCTCAGTGTCTGGAGGCCACATTACAGTGAATTGTGTGTGTGTGAAAAGCCCGACACATGACTCTCCCCCACACGGCATGTTCAGACACGCCAGTCTGTTCTCCAGGGACCACCACTTCTTGATGAGACAGGTGCACTCGGGATGTTTCTGCCTGAGCCCTGCGTTTCTGTACCCTTCTCTGGGCTAACACTGGCTTGTGCAGAAATGTCTGCCCCGGGGTGTGCCTCTCTCAAAAAATGACAACGATAGGCGCCACTTATGGACCGTTTAAACGTAGACCAGGCGAACTGGTAAGCACCTTCCTAGAGGCCTTGTGTCAATCTTGTTTTCCAGTGTAATGTCAAACACAGAGCATGTGACGAACAGCTGGCACTCCATAAATACATGTGTCTACCCAAGTTATACTTCGGTTCATGCGACTCTCACGTACATACTATAAAGGCGGTATTATAATGATCAGTATTTTATAGGTGGGTTGTGGAGAGGTAAAGTCAACTGCTTAGTGGCTAACATTTTGCTAAGGTCAGTAGACACGGAGTAGTTAGCGTCCTTCCTCAGCTCACTGCATTTCAATCCCTGGCTCAGTCTCACTTGGAATATTACACTTTTTACGAGTTAAAAATTAATAAAACACAGAAAGTTACGCTTGCCAGAGTAAGCTCTAAAATGACTTTTCTACTCATACCTAACTGGTCCCACCATTAAGACACAGGCCCTTGAAAGACAGAGTCCCCTTTCCCTTTATACTTCAATGGAAGGTAGAAATGCTCTCCTAAAATGTCTCACTGAGTACCAGACAAGACCCTGCAGAAGACAGAAGTCCTGCTGCTTGTTAAGCACTGAGATTCATATGCATAATTGAGTCAGGCAGCATAAAACCATAAACTAAATCAACTGTGAAAACGACCACTCAAGTATGAAAACACAAAAATAAAACTTAACACTCCACACCCTAAATCTTTTTTATTTTTTATTTATTTTAAAAATGTGGGGTACAATTCAGGATTAGGAATACAAGTGGCCATCATACAGGTAAAGTTTGGGCCTCCCTTGGGCCCCTACTTTGCCGGGTTTGAGATCAGGTACCCTGACTGATGTTGTGTTGCCCACTCCCCGCCACCTGGCAGTTTCTGGCTACAGCCAAACCCTTTCTTATAGTACTTTGGTAAATGTTCAGGGTCCGCTTATGAGTGACACACTCTAAATCTTAAGAAGCCCAGCAAGGGGTGTGTAGCTCAGGAAAGGGCCCCTTGCTGTGGTAATTCTGACCTCTGGAAAACTCCCAACTGATTTCACTCAAATGATTCCCAGTTACATTCTCCATACTTTGCCTGAAGAGCTTCTGACCCAGAAAATGGGGCGGGGAATGGAAAACAGAGCGATCAGTTCAGTTCCAGTCAAGAGGGATGCTGTCTCTAGGGGGGTCCACACCATGTACAGGGACACAGCACTCAACAAGAAAACCATCCCTGCAGAGCTAAGCCCCTCCTCGGGTGACTGAGTGAGCCAGACTGTTCAAGTTCTCTTGTGTACAGGGCTGAGGCGACAAGCCTCCCCTGGCACCACCACCACCACAGTGGCCTCAAACCAGCCTCCCTGACCAAATGCCCTTTCTCCAGAGCCTTCCTTCCTGTCCATCAGGCCTGTCTCCTCTTCCTAAGCTGCATTTTCAGTCCTCTGCTCAAGAACACACAGGGCTTCCTTTCACCTTTTGCCTCCAACTGCCCTCTCCTGTTTGCTTTCCAATGCCCTCCGTGACTGAGTGAACCAGACCACGTGAGCCGATCCCCTCCTCCCTATTCACCTTCGACGGTTTCCCTCCTGTCCTCCCCTTCTCACACTCGCTGCTTGGCCTCCTGTGTTGTCACTCCAGTCTGGATGCTACCATCCACTCAAGTCCTGCCAGGCCCTGCTAAGTCCATCTCCTCCAAGGGGACATGGCACCCCAGCACCCCACATACCGACTTCCAATCACCTTCGAGTATGTCAAACTTTTTTGTGGAAAGGAACAGACTCCTTCAAGTGAACACAGATATTTGAGGTTTACTGTAAGGATACATAGGATGCCGAGGGCATGGAGACAGGCCTCACTGAGACCAGGAGGCAGTTCAAGAGCAGAAAGGAGCCCCAGTGGCATTAGGGCCTGGACTCTGGGGCCGCCCGTCAGCAGCAGCAGTCCCCCGTGCTGACAATGACCCAGTCTTTCCCTCTCTGCTTCTGATGCTCCCGCCATACACCTTGGGTCTCTCCCCCATCCCCGCCCCCCACTTCTGTTCCCTCAGAGCTGGCCTTGTGATGTCTCTGTGCTTGTCTTCCCAGCCACGGAATAGAATGCCACTTGCCAACCTTCCCTGTCCTAGGTGTCTTTTGCTCACAAACTCACATCGTCTGATGGTTACATGGTGCGGGTGCTCTACACTGGGTTGAATTTCTCATGACAGAGCAGTTGCTCGTCATAGGGCTGCTTCAGAGTCAAAGGCTCTTGTTGACCCAGTCAGCTGTGGTTAAGGAAGAAGGGGGGGGGGTGGAGAAGAAATTACATCACAGTTCACCCCTGGACAACACGGGTTTGAACAGCACAACTTTTTCAATGAATACATTGAAAAGATTTGGGAGATGTGCAACAATCTGAAAAAGCTCACAGACAAACCATGCAGCCTAGAAATAAAAAAATAAGCAAAGGTTAGATATGTCATGAATGCATAAAAAATATGTAGCTACTAGGCTATTTGACCATCTACTACCAAAAAATATCATAAGTTATGATAAAAAGTTAAAATTCATCAAAACTTACACACAAACATTTACAGACAGTACGTGGTACCATGTGTGGTTGAGAGGCATGCAAACAAATGCAAAGATGCAGCATGAAATCACTGCTGCACAAAATTAACTGCAGTATACACTGCACAACTGCAATAGCTTCATGGCTACCTTCTACTCCTGAGCTGAGCTCAAGTGTTATGAATGTCCACTTAAAATGCTGTGTGATGCTAATCAACCCTGCGAGAACAACTCATTTCTCTAGTAGATTGCCTCTCATGGTCAAACACAACCTTTTGTGGGTCTCACGCATTTTGTGTTTACAGCAATACTGTAAACCTTGAATGACCTCCCAGGACTCACACTAAGTGCCACTAGTGATGCTGGACGTGATCCCAAGAAGCAGAGAAATGTCACGACATTACAAGAAAACACTGAATGGCTTGACATGTACTGTAGATTGAGGTCTGCAGCTCAAGTTGTGCCATGTCAAGATCGATGAATCCAGAATAAGGACCATTGTAAAGAAGGAAGAAAAATGGCTGGCTCACACCTATAATACCAGGACTTTGGGAGGCCAAGGTGAGAGGACTGCCTGAGCCCACAGATTAGAGACCAGCCTGGGCAACAAGGTGAGACCTCACCTCTACGACGCATTTTAAAAAATTAAAAATTAAAAAAAAAAAGGAAGAAAAGGAAATCTGTGAGGCTGTTGCTGCAGGTACCCCAGCAAGTGTGAAAACCTTGCAGTTTTTGTGATATACCTTTTTATCTTGTATTGAAAGTGCAGTCTTTATGGTGGGTGCAGAACTGCTGTGAGAAAGGCATGCCTGTAGACTCTGATGTGATTCAAGAAAAAGTGAAGCCATCATGTAACAACTGAAAGTAAAAGGAGGGTGAAGGATCTAAAGCTGGAGAAGTTAGTGCCCACGAAGAATGGTTTGAAGGTTTTAGAAAGAGGCTTGGCTTAAAGCAGTATCAGGCCAGCAGGAGAGGCACCCTCTGCCAATTCAAAGGCATCAGACGGATTCCCAGACGGATTCTCATTAAGGAAATTGTGGAGGAGAAAGAAAGGGTACCTGCCTGGACAGGCTTCTAATGCAGATTGAAGTGCTCCATTCTGGGCAAAAAAAAAAAGCCATATGGGACACTTATTAATAAAGAGGAGAAGCATATACCAGAATTTAAGACAGGAAGGGACAGGTTACCTCTACTGTTTGTTTGTTTTTTGAGTTGGAGTCTCACTCCATGGCCCAGACCAGAGTCCCCTCTACTGTGTTATGCAAATGCAATCAGGTTTATGGTCAGGCCTGCCTTGATCTATAAAGCAGTTAACCTCTAAGCCTTGAAGAGGAAAGAGAAACACCAGTTGACAGTCTTTGGGTTGTATAAGAAGGTCTGGAAAACTAGAACTCTTTTTCTGGCTTGGTCCCATCAATGTTTTATCTCTGGAGTCAGGAAGCACCTTGCCAGTAAGGGACTGCCTTTTAAGGAACTTTTGATCTTGTGCAATGTCCCTGGCCACCCAGAACCCCATGAGCTAAAGTGGTGCACTTGCCCCCAAACACAGTGTCTCTAATTCAGCCTCTAGATCAGGGGGTCATAGGACCCTTAAGCCTCATTACACATGGTTCTCTATGGAAAGGACTGTCAACATTATGGAAGAGAATCTCCACAGAGAGAATATCATGAAAGTCTGGAAGGATTCCATCACTAAAGATGCCATCGTTGTTATAGTGAAAGCCATGAAAGCCACCCAGCCCGAAACAATAAATTCCTGCGGAAGAAAACTGTGTTTGGAGGTTGTGCATGACTTCATGGGATTTATGACAGCGCAAGTCAAGGAAATCATGAAACAGATTGTAGATATGGCGGGAAAGATAGGGGTGAAGGATGTCAAGATGATATGGACCTGGGGGAAATTCAAGAGCCCACAGACACCACACAAGAGGAGTTGAGAGAAGACGATGGAATGAGTACCTCTGAACCAGAGCCAGATGAGAAAGAATATATTGAAGAAGCAGTGCCAGAAGACACATTGACCCAGGCAATCTGGCAGGAGGGTTTTGATTATTCAAGATTGCTTTTTACTTCTTTAGCAATGTGGACTCTCCTATGACACTTGCACTGAAACTAAAGCAGATAGTGGGAAGGGATTGGTACCCTATAAAAACATTGTTAGACAAGCAGAAAAGCAAAAACGTCAAATAGAAATTATGATGTTTCTGCAAGGCTACATCGAATGAACTTGCCTCTTCTGCCTCCCCTTCCACCTCTGCCACAAGAGACAGCAAGACCAAACCCACCTCTTCCACTTCCTACTCAGTTTCCTCAAAATGAAGATGACAAAGATGAAGATGTTTATGACGCTTCACTTCCACTTAGTGAACAACAAATATACTTTCACTTCCTTATGATCGCTTAGTAACATTTTCCTTTCTCTAGCTTACTTTATTGTAAGTGTACAATTATGATACACATAACTTTCAAAATATGTGTTAACTGGCTATGTTATGGGAAAGGATTCCAGTCAACTGCAGGCTATCGGCAGTTAAGTTTTGGGGGAGTCAAAAGTTATACGCGGATTTTCAGCAGCACTGGGGTTGGCACCCCTAGCCCTCTGAGTTGTTAAAGGGTCACCCATAGCTAGGAACATGGCCACCCATCTTTATCAAGTGGTTCAGGAATTCTTCTCTCAGTAGAAACCGGGCCTTCATAGAAGAGGATGGACGTAGGCATGGCAGACATGTTTATTAGTCTCCCCAGTGAACGTCTCTCCTTTACCTCACTAATGCTTTATAAAAGCATGCAGACCCAGACTTGGCCATGGTTAGCACAGCATTGTGCAGTGCTCAATGAACATTTCATGACTATTTGTCCTGACTCTGTACCTAGTTAGGTAGTGTCAGCGAACCCAGACCACAGTGATATTCTCGGATGAGTTTCACTAAAGGAGGTGGCTTTCCCATGCATGCCAGCAACGGCAACTATTTATACATAGTTCTCACACAGCAGGTCTAAAACTTTTTGGTCTCAGGACCCCATTTCACCCCTAAATTGAGAATCCCAAAGGACTTTTGTTTATTTGGTTTAATCTGCTAACATGCACCCCTGGAAACTGAAACTGAGAAATTTAGAAAACAGTCATGCATTAAAAATATGATAAATTCATTACATCTTAAAAAACTTAATGAAAAAACAAGTGTATTTTCCAAAACAGGAGAAATTTTAGTGAGAGCTGTTTTACATTTTTTGTTAATCTCTTTAATGTCAAGTCTCTTTGCAATCTCCTTAATAGGAGACAGGTGGATTCTCATTTCTGCTTCTAAATCCAATTTGTTATGCTATGTTATTTTGGTTGTAGCATATGAAGAAAAACTGGTCACAAACAGATGTAGATTAAAAGCCTTTTCAGGTAACTGTAGGTATTCTTTGATGCTAAACCAAAACTTGACAAGTGGTGGCTTCTTAAAGGTTAGCTGAACCCTCTGCAATGAACTTTTCGTATTCTGCTATATTAAAATTGATTAGTTTTTCCTGCACTGAAAACAGACCTGTAACCATACACTGGCCACTGAAAAACACTGGTTCACTGAGTTACACAGGTTTTCCAATGTTGACACACTGCACAATACACTATTAAAAATGCACACTCATCAATAGCATCACTAAGCTCATCAGGAAAGTCTTTAACTGTTGAGTGGTTAGGCTTGGGGTGGCAGATACAA